>JAPQRP010000015.1:25334318-25360489 GCA_037367295.1 Apogon hyalosoma | reverse complement strand
CAAATTTGAAGACTCTAGGTCAAAGGTCAAGGTCACAATAAAGGTCAAAATTGAATTTTGGATATAACTTTTGAACTGTTCATCTTAGAAACTTCCAAAGAGCATCAAAATGTTTGTCTTTCAATTCTGCATCTTTTCTGTATAGATTTTGACCTATTGTTGACCAAAGAGGTTGGGGGTCAAACTAAAATGGACTATAATGGAAAAACAAGTGGAGATAGAGACTTAGTTACTATTATTGACAGATAGGAAACCAGGCATGGGCTTCAAAATGGCATCATGACCTTTGACCTTAAGTGACCTTGAAAGGTCAAACCCATAGTCTCATGTTTTGAAAGGGAGATGTCCATTAAGAGCTAAAACGTTTGCAAGGGGCAGGGTTTGTTGTGCCTGGTACCACTTGTTATTTTTGCTTTGATTTTTAGTTATTTTGTCAAAGTATCACAATTTTCTGCTTTATTTAAACATGACACATTGTGAATTGAGTTCACATTCAAATATTTATTACAAGAATGATATTTTTTTTGAGAAAAGAATCCAACTTTTTCTATTTACATATTCAAATTGAGGCCATGATTTGACACATGTAGAGCTATAGTGGAGTTCCTTCATTGTTTTTTCATTCAAAAGAAAAGTGGAGCAAAGTGAATGGTCAGCTAGTCACTTTGTTATCAGGCTTATACATGACAACTCCACTGCAAGCCATGAAATCTTAACAAGGCTCTCCCTTTCTTTTCCCTCCCTTGTTATCAGTATTTATTTTTTTCATTATCTATGGCCGACTGTGTGTTAAATGTTGCAGTGTGTGACAGAATGAGCGACATGCACCACATACTTGTGCTTACTTAATTCCAGTGCATTTTGCAGCATGCTCTTGTGACTGTTTGTACTTGTCCTGTGATGAGTGTGAAGATTCAATAACTCTGCCATCACTGATAAGCTCATCATTCAAAGCTATTGCAGGTGATGTAAAACAGATGAGGGGACATGCAGTTACGGAATATATATTTTCCATTACATTGAAGAGGTTATAGAGGAGGACAAGGCGGGATGGAGCAGTTGATAGTGATTACATCAAACCACATTCAGACAGAAATGTGAGTGTCAGTAAAAGGGCAAATCAAGGTCACTTGCCAGCGCTGAGTGTGTTCATTCAGATGAAGAAGGCACCATATTATAATTTTTCTCACCTAATGTCATTACAAGGATTGTTAAACAAAGTCACTGTAGTTTAGAGCAGATGCTGAACTAAGATGAGTACGGATATGACAGCTCTTTTTCTAACATATTTTTTCTTGCTAATGCAGTCATACACAAGAAGAACATCAGATTTTTACTTATACTTGTATTGCTTGGTTTCCTAACGTAACTCCTGAAAAGATATGTGCATTAATCTCCAAGGTGATGAGTTCAGCTCTCAGTGCAATTTTCTGTAAGTAAGGTGGCTTTGCAGACATTGGCAACTTACAGTGGGTTCACATTTCAGCATTTACGACATGAAAAGAAATGTTAATGCATTAGCACTGATGGAAACATATGTGTCTCTGAGTGGGTGTTCATGCATCTCCCTTTAGAGATTGATGCAGTGTAACTGTTTTATTATGTCATCCTCGTTTTCAACACATGACAGACAAAATGCAGTGTGATTTACTGAAATACACATGGGCAAGGCAATATACATTATGGGAAACATATACTGGACTGTTTGAAGTGATTATTTGGAGCAAAAAAGCTTTAAAAAAATCCACCTTCAGTGGCCAGCCCCATGATTGAGAGGAGTGTACATCTCTTCATGTGTATTTCAGTGAATCACAATACATTTCATAAGTCACATGACTATTTTTTTTTCTTTTTTTTGTTTTTATTTAACAAGGGAATCCCTGGACAATAAAATCTCTTTTTCAAGGAAGGCCTGGTCATGAAATATTTATAAATTAAAGCATGACAAAGGCCTACACAATCTAACAGGTAGAGAAAAAAGATAGGACAAAAAGAACAAACGAGACAGAATCCAGTTTCAGAATTGAAAATACACTCCTCTTATATACACTTTAAAGACAATGACATTGCAACAATGAAAGCAATCACACAAATCGTGCTTGCATCCATACAAATCTCACACCCAGTCTTGAAATGTATTCTGCATCTGGTCATAATCACCTACTCACCATCCTCTCTGCTCTGATGTGAACGTCCCATGTGTGTGTTTGTGTGGGTGTGTATTTAATCAACATTGCCCTGAACTATGCCACAGTGGTCGATGCCTCTCACCAGGTGGCCGTCCTGATTCTCAGTTTCTTCGGTCAGCGCCATGATCACACACACTCATATACTCACACACATGCGCACGGTCACCCTGCTGATGGAGATTAATTAGTGTAGACTCCCTGCTGGCATGAAATCCAGGTTCTCTATGTGCATTCTGGGAAGAAATAAACATTGTGTGGTGTGTCATATACATGACAATAATGCAAATGGGAACTGCCACACACATATGAGCATACACACTTGTTTACACACCTCAAATGTCAAATGTCTTGATGCTTGCAGTATATTAAGGTATATTTTTATTGATTTTTGCATGCAAGTTCATAGGTTTGTACACTCTTCTAAGACTAATATGCACGTGACCATTCCTTGAACTTTGTTACAGTGTCCTCAGTATTGATGTGTTACACTCAGTGAAGCAATGAGCTGAGCCGAATTGAAAAGATGGGCACTGCGGCAGATGGTCACACACGAAAGGGGAGAATGGGGAAGTAAGGAAAAAGTGAAATAGAGAAATACAGGAAAGGAAATAAAGACAGAGACAGAAAAGAATCAGGGACAGAGAGGCAAAGAGGGAAGGTTGAATAGAGATTGGTGTGAGTAAGGCGGTGATGTATAGTGCAGAGGGTGATGAGAGTGAGCTGGCTTCTCTCTCGGCTCCAGTAGTAATGTCCCTTTCCAAAACATCAGTCATATTTAATGGAGCACAGCTACAAAGGAAGAGGGAGAAGGAGAGAGCACAAAAGTTGTGTGCACGAACACAGACACCCCATTGACATACACAGACAACACAACACATTACAGACTTATACACACTTGAAAAGAGTAGTCAGAGCTTGCATCCGCTGATAGCGAACATACACACACATGCACTCTGGTACCCAGATGCAAACAGGGTTCTCTGAGAGTTAATGGAGTTGAGACACAGGGGCCTTGAGACTGCACTCAGCTTGGTATGAGAGAGAGAGAGAGAGAGAGAGAGAGAGAGACTGTAAGATAGCAACAGAGGAGGAAAGACGACGGAGGCAGCAATGGCATACATACAAGAATACATACAAAAAAATAAAAAATGTGGTAGGCTTGAAGAAAAGGTGAGCATTTCTTAATTCTGTTTGAAGCCACAATTGCCAATGGCTCATAGTCAATAATGTACTGGAAGGAAGGGAGGAAACTCAGTTAACTGAAACACATCAATAATGAGAACACTGTAGTGAAGTTCACAAGGTCACATGGATGTTCCATGAAAAAGATACAGTAGCTGTTGTTTGGCAAAGCAGAATGTGTACATAAAGCGAGCCGCACTTCACTTATATAATCTTTGTTTACTATTGAATCATCTCACCCATGTTGAATCATCCGTTTGTCTCTTTTTCACTGATGCAACCCAAGTCCTTCAGATTGTTCTAGTTAATTAAAAATCAAGAGAAGAAAGAAAAAAGATGTGTACAAGACAAAGAATCATTTATGCTGAATTTTTTTAGTCTCAGTAGAATTCTTGTGTTGCAAAATGCTAGCAAAACTGTGTCTATAAGTACAGTTTATTCCAAGATGTTTGTGCACTACTTTGATCCTGTGGACATGTTTTCATCCTGCAGGTTCAGGACTTAATGACGGCCAGTGGCACGCAATACGTCTGGTGGCCAAGGAGAACTTTGCCATGTTGACGATAGATGGCGAAGAGGCTTCTGCTGTGCGTTCCACTTCACCTCTTGTCATCACAACAGGAGGAACCTATCACTTAGGAGGTAAGGGTCACGCCAAACACCTTCACTACATCTTGCAGTTGAAGGACCAGTTAAAAAACAACACACCCTCACTTTAAGCCTTTTAAGAGCAAAATGTTTTTTCAGATTACCATATTAGTACAAGTAGTGGCTGGAACCTTTAGCTACAGAACATCCCAGGTCTTTATCTGAAGGAAGCTTGTTTTAATGACATGCCTTTATTTTTAATTTCTTGGTCCTGTTTAATACAAAAACATGCTTTTTATTTTAGTGTTGCCTTCCTGTGGCACTTCTAAGTTTCTATCAGTGAGTATTTCACTGACTAGTAAGACACACACCTGTTAAATTGAGCTATAGCACATCAGATGAGTGAAGTTTAAAATGTTGAAAATATTTGGATTATATTGTTTAATGTATTAAACTTGTAGACAGGTGCATTGTATTTAACGGCATAATATGACATATTGTTTTTTACCCATCCTGTATTTTGAGGACTTTTATTTATAAGGCACTCACAAATACTCTAAAATTCAAAATTTCAACCTTTAGTGTGTTATTGGAGGACATAACAAGACTCTATGACTTTTGTGAAATTGTTCATAATGTTTTATTGTTATGTAGAAAATCAAGGTCAGTGAAGTTGCCACATTTGGTTCCTTACCCATAACAAACAAACCAGGAAGTAAATATAAACAATACAATAAAATCGCATGTAAGGTGAAAGGAACATGTATTTTAAAACATTGGACCATCATTTTTAGAGCATTACAACAACATAAGTGCTTATACAGACACCTGTCAACATCCCCATTATCCCTTTGAACATCATTACTTACATTAGTACAGGGGTGTCCAATCCTGGTCCTTGAGATCTACTATCCTGCATGTCTTAGATGCATCCTTCTTCCAACACACCTGATTCAAACGATAAGCCTATCATCAAGCACTGCAGAAGCCTGATAACGACCATCAGGTGTGCTGGAAGAGGGAAACATCTAAAACATGCAGGATAGTGGCTCTGGAGGACCAGGATTGGACACCCCTGCATTAGTACCATTACTTCATGGTACCTAACAAAGCAGGTCCACTCACTGTTCATGCACAGGTGGACCTTGCAGACCCTGTAGACCACATTGGACCTGAGATCGTTGACTCACTGGAACTGTTGCTGTCACTGTCTTGTAATGTTTGTGGGAATTGTCAAAAATAGTCTCTTGCTCAATAAGGGGTTAGGTATCCATGGATGTAATTGACCCCTGTTTTTTTTAATTGAGGAAACACAGTATGAGGGTTAGGGTTAAATACTGTTTGCCTGTGAGGCCTATTAATTCATATACAAATTAGTAAACATTTCTATAAATATGCCAGTGTAGCTCGTTTCCAACAAAAAAATTAATAAAATTTTTAAATAGAGGAAAAAAAATTTGGGCACAATTCATACAAACACAAAAAAAAAAAACAAAAAAAAAAAACAAAAAACATGGCAATACAGGAGCAACAGTTATCATTTGTATGCGTTATTAGAAGAAAAAAACATGCAATGACACAGCCATACACACACAGTGAGACGGTAACACATACACTGATAGAGGCCACAATCTGTCTGAATTTGGAAGACGCCGGGTTAATGATGCCAGAGACTGCTGTCCGTCTGCTGGAAGATGGTCCGTATCTAAGTGTGCGTGTGTGTGAGCTGGATGTGTAGCGCCTGTATGAAATTACAGTAACTGAGAGCGATAGTCTGCGGACTGATAGGTTCATCAGGCTTTTCGCTGTCTCTAACCCAATCTCTCTATCTGAGCAAAATCTCCTCCATCAAGTAAAACCATTTCCCCAGGCCAGTCAATAAAGATCAGGGCACCTCACACACACATCCGGAGTCTTTTATTCCGTTGTCCATCTTAATTTACTTCTCACTGCTGACTGAATCTCCCTTATGCCCACGATGAATTGTGTACTTTTTATTTATGAATTAAGAGTTTGTGCAGCCTTGATATGCCAAGTGCATTTCAATCATGATGCATTTAAAGCCTGCTCTGCAAAGTGTCTTCGAACATACTTCATTTTAACATCTTTCGAAAGCTTTTTAACGCTTACCTTGCCATCCTTGACAAAATGCAGTCCAACCAATATCATTTCAGGTTTTTAAAGCCGCTTCAGTTAAACGTTTAAAAGGAGATCCCAAAAGTGCAACCAGATGTAATCAAATCCCAGTTATGAGGCTCACTAAAACATAATATACAGGGTTTTTGTGTGTGTATGTGTGTTTGTTTTAAAGAATGGGTTTATTTTCTCTCTTCCAGGCAACTTTCCTCTTGTAGTCTGTCTTATCTGGTTTTCTTTCCTTTCCTCCTTTCCTCCGTCTAGTCTCCATTTTGATCCAATTGATGATTTATTGATTTTGGTAAGCTGAGTTGGGAATCGATAGTGGCTGGGAGAAGAGGATCTCTGCAGTGTGTTTACCCCTTGAAGACAGCAGTGGAGAGTGAGAGGAAAGAAGTAAAGGCAAATAAAAGATAATGTGGGAGGAAAAAATGGTGTTAAGGGAAAGAGAATGTAAATGATAGAAGGTTAATTATGTCATGCAGCGTTTGACAGCTGAAACGGTCAGAAAGGTCTTCGAAACAGAGCTTTTTTTTTCTTTTTTTTTTACTAGACTCGTGCTCATATTTTAATCAATCAGTGATGAAAACAGGCTAAGGAACTGCATGCATACAGTACACTTGGAATTCATGCAGAGTTACCAGTCACAGAAATGCAACTTTGAGTTTTCAGAGGGGTTTTCCTTACTAACAGAGGTAGTGAGTGGGCTGAATTGGCAGCAAATGTAACTAGGGTATTTCTTGTTAATTTTGCATGACATAATGAATGCTGAGGAGCAGGGAGCCTGGTGGTAAACACAAGTTTGAAGACTGGAGGGGATACAAAACTGCTGATTATTATGGCAAGGAGAACAAAGTGATTTTTAGGACACCGCTTCTCAAGCTAGCAGAGAAGTCGCAAAGATATTTTTCAAATGGTTTCAACCATCAGACTTGAGATTTCTCTCATAGGAAAGGTGCTGTAGGACTGTTGCAGGATGTTTGGAGCTTCAGGAATTATTTTTAGTTCACTCTTATGGTTTTGACAGTTGGGTTTGGCTTTATTTGAATCCAATATGACATCTTGGAGCACACTGATAGGTCTTCACTTTTGTTGACCTGGATTTGTTCCTGTTATTTAATGCCTTTCCTCCTCAGTGTTGCAAATTTCCAGCTTTGATTTTGTATGTGAATTGGTGTGTGGGTGTTTTTGACCATACGTTCAGAAACTCCTATGCACGCATACGCATTAAAATTCAGTCAACTTAAACTGCAGACAGAAAATCTACCATTTATTCAAAACACTCATCCACCTTTTCACATCCGGGAGCTAATTTCATCCCAGCACAGAGGTAACAGAATAATGTAGTGAGTGTACAAAAGATAGTTTAGCCTTTGGCTTGCCCTCAATTACTCTCTCTGATCGTTCAGCCTGATGAGTCACAGAGGCCAAGCACATTAAGCCATCCTATAAAGCTCTCTTAACACTATTCCATCAGCACTTTTTTTACGTGACTGAATCTATTCTGTCAGTGTGTCCCAATTAGCAGAGACCCAAAACAATTCATGTTTCTCATATACAAAACAAGCTTCCAAATAATTGCTGAGAGGTCTTTTTTTGTAGGATCAGTCCTGCAGGTAGCCATCTGCTTCAAATGCTGTAGCTTTAAGGCATCAATCTGCTATATTTCCATTGGCAGCACTTGCTGATCATTGACCACAGATGGACCAAACTACAAAAAAAAGTCATATTACCACTTCCATTGGTGTGTCTGTTACACTAAATAAAAACATCTCTGCTTTTATAATTGTAACACATGAAGTGTCTATTGTGCAGTAACATAAGTTAAGGAAAGAAGAGTTATAAGGTTGGTCCCATATAACCAGAGGAAGGAGAGTTTGACTGTATGCTTTTATTAAAGTCTTATTCTACTGAGGTGTTTAATAAGCATGACAAATCACCACATTAACCAAATCAGGACAAATTACTGCACTGTAATAAAAGCATGGTAGACACACATGTGCAGGAATAAACATATGGAATGTAAATGTGAAGTTCAGTGTTTTACTTGACATTTATATTATAAGAGTTAAAAGGGATCCTACTGTGTGTAAAGGGTAATTTCATATCTTGGCATCGATAAACATGCACAAAGGTTGTTGACATAGAGACATTATGTGAGCTAATTATTTGCATGTGTGAGTGTGGTAGCATCCTCCAGGCTCACTACTGTGTCTCCATTAAATTTGAAACATGGAAAGCATTTAGCCAGAGGCTGGTGGAGCTCCCTCCCTGCTTGGCTCTAAACCATTAAAACCAAGCCAACTCCTCTATCTGTTTGTTTGTTTGATCGAGTCTGTGTGAAGCATTTTTGCAAACACAAATAGTTGAAAATTTGACATGAAACAAAACCTTTACTTCATAAATGTCCTTTTTAATCAATGCAAACACTTTCTGAATGTGCTGTAGCTCCTTGATGTTTTTATATATTATTAATATGAATAGCTTTATATGCAGACTAGCATCTTAATAATGGTTTAATTAACTTAATAAATCTCCTAATTTGCATAAGTGGCTATGTTTAATGTATTTTGATCACCATGATGGGACATTATGCTGCGTCAGTGCCATTCCAAAAGAGTTTAAAGCCTGTACAGATTAGACACTTATCTATCTTCTTTACTTTTTCCTCTTCTTATCAGCTCTTTAGGTTTGGAATATTACCATTTATATGTGTAGTTTAATGTAAGTTAAGTCATTTGATTTAAGTAGTATTTATTATCTGCGTGGAGAAGAAAACTGCTCCAAAGATGTTAATTGACGAGATTCATTAACACTATTCTGCGATGTCAGGTTTTTATTGCCAACAGCATTCAGTGAATTCAGTGAGACTTTTTCAAGTATATTTTCTGATCCTGAAACGCTAAAATGTAACACCAAGGTTACAGGATATGTCACTTCAGATGCCAGTGGCAATCTGGAATTGTTCTCTCATCTTGACCTCAACTCTACCCTTTTCCTTGATCCATTCAGCTTCTTGTTTTCTTTTCTCTCCCTTTGCACTTTCCTCATTTCTATCTTTCTTTCTCTTGAGTTTTTCAACTTATCTTCTCTTTTGTCCACAGTCTTCCCCTTTTCCCTCTCATCACTCTTATCCTCTCTAACAGGGCCAACCCCCTTCCTTTGCCTCCTCTGCTCTCCTCTCATCTACACCCCTCCATCCTTCAAGTGTCTGCTTTTAGAAGCAGTCTCCTGAACCCAAAGCTTATTTTACGGGGAGTAGTTTCTCACTCCTGACACTGCGCTTAGAGAAATTAGTATGTGACTGACACAAGACATCCACAAATTGAATTTCTCATTCACACAAACACACTTGTGCACTTACACAAGAATATAGTCATGATGTCTTCTTTAAAAAAAAGTGGCAAATATTAATTAATGAGAGAACTGAAGATTATGTGACGGTCCACCCTGAAGCATGTTGGTACTTAATATCTGTGAAACTGCACTATTTCTTTCATTAGTTTTGCCAGTTCTCCACTTCTTTAGCAAATCCATAACTTTGTTGAGTGATTCAAATAGTATCACTATTTCATCAAGTCTTTTTTTTTTATATCACTTTGAAAATGCCATTTTCTCTCATTTTAGTTTTTGTACTTGAAAGAACCTTATCTTATTCTATTTGATGGTCTTAGACATTCATTTTTCATTTACAATGTAGAGCAAGATGAAATAACAAAATGAAACAAGCACAAAACAAAACAAGCAGAGAAACAAATTATATGAGGGTTAAGGGTCTGCACCAACAATTAAATGTCCTGATGCAGAATTATATCATCAATACAAGAAATGAATGGACGATTATTTAAGAATTATTTAAAAATGTTTTTGGAAATATATTGTACTTGATGTAATAAGGTATATATTCTGGTATACATTTGGTCCAGTATGGTTACAAACTTTAAACGAATAACCCAAAGTACCTGTGAAATGTGTCAATCTTATTGATAAATTCTGACCTCGAGATACTTTGGTAAGTTTTAGCCAATAGACATTAGTTTGGAAAACAGCTCAAACAAGCTCAGTGTTGCTTGTGATAATACCCTCTGGCTCTGACACAAACTGAGTACAAGACATAAAATCCCATGTGCCCCTGGCCTGCTGCTTCTGGATGCTGAAAAGGAGTTCGATCATCTTCACTGGCCTCATCTTTGAAGGACTCTGAAAGATTTTAAGTTCAGAGATAAATTTATCAATATGAGTCAAACACTGTATGCTAATCCTTCTGCCTGGGTAAGTGTGGGAGGAGGCTTCTCAGATTTATTTGACATTGGGGCACATCGCAAAGGGACCGTCTGTCTCCTATAATCTTTAATATACGTATTGAACTGCTTGCACAATTAATTACAAGCTCTCTTCAGATTTCCCCTTTTATAAAAGGTAAATCACACTCTACCTCAGTTTTCAATCACAGAGGGCTGTCAGATGATGAGGTAAAATAGTGAAAATAGTCTAAATATACCATACACTTAAAACAAAGAGTACACTTCTTGCATAACCCCCAAAAATCTAACATAACCCATTTAAGATTGTGATGAATTAGACATGAGGCTTTCAAACCCACATTTCTTGCAGAGTAACCCTTGTTGTCTCTATGTATGAATTGTAAAGGGTTTTTTGTCTGTTCTTTTTTCATATCTCCCATAGCAGGTTCAGAATGCATTGTCCACAGCCTGTGGACATCAATGTCTGACAAACTTGTACATGCATGGATTTATGTAATAAACCTTTTTAGATGTATATTAAATAGCTGTAGGTGGTCAATAGATACAGTGAGTTAAACACTTACAAACATGTTGTTATTGGCATTAGTTCTGTCTCATATGAATATGCTCATTTTTACCTTAGAGCATTTTGGTTAATTTCCAACACACCTTCAGAAGCAGATGTATCCATCTAAATGTGCCAGGTTAGTGAATCAAATATCTAGGGATACGGTTTGATGGTATCCATGAAACATCGAGCTACTGCTGGTCTCCCAATGCATATTGTAAGAAAAACTCTTTGGACCCAACAGGCGGGCTGTGAAAGCGTGCCAGCAGGACTGCAGGGGATTATTGCTGCTGTTCCAGATCCTGAGTGGTTATGGGAGATATTACAAATTAAACCACACAGCATTGTTGAATTCAGGGGGAAAAAACAGTGATGTTTGCTGATTATGCTATAGGTCTGTGATATCTGAGGTCACGTGGGTATATGACCACACGTGTGTTTTGTTTGCCAAGTGTTTGCCTATATTAGACTTGACACCATATTGCTCCCACTCTTTATCTTTCTCTATTGAATGTTACACGCGAGTGCAGTTTTCCAAGTATCGAATTATACATTTTAAACAGCACAAAAGAAGCCATGCCTTAAGGTTTCATGTAAATAAAATTGTTCTCAGGAAAAAGGACTGCAAGACAAAACAGCAATGAAATATTAACACTCTGCAGACTCCTGATGTAGAGAAAATACTGTAGTTTTAACATGAAATGAGAATTACAGCTGTGGTGTATTCTTCTTTCAACTTTTTAATGAAAATTAGTAAAATGTAGTTGCCTGATGAGCATCAAAGTGGTGAGTTAGGTCTTTCTTAAGAATTATTTCACTATGCTCTATTAAGAATAATTTTCCTTACATTTCTGTTCATTAAGTAACTGGATTCCAGATGTTCAAGGAAAAAAAAAAGATTGAGTACATATTTTGATAAATACAGCAATTTTTAGTTACCCATCTTTAAAAAAAAAAAAAAAAAACTTACTACAATATTAGCTATGTGCAGAATGGGAAGAAAGCACCCAAAAAGCAGGTAAGATGTTGAAATCTGCATCAGCTAGCTACAGACATCTATCTACCGATTCACGGCTACATGCATTTTTCCATTCATTCTGCCAAACTGTCAAGGAGGTTGCATTTCCTTTGCATTCATATGCTATCCACAGGACACAAACTGCTGCCAGCCAGCTGCACTCCACTCTCTGTCTCGCTCTCCTTCTATCCAGTCCTCCCTCTCTCACACTGCTGTGGAAAGACAGCAGACAGGTGTAGCAGGAGAGTAGGCAGATGGCAAGGATGACAGGAGAAACTTCTAGGGGAGGAAATGAAAATCAGAAGATGTAAAGCAGTGGATGAATCCAGCACATACAAGCATAGACACATACATTTTACTTGTCTGCTCCTTTTTTGCTGGCATGTCACCCAACCACATAAACTGCAATTATGTGAGTGCACACACATATGTACACACACACACACACACACACGCACACACACACACACACACACACAGTGCATATGCCCTCTATAATAAGCCTCTTTGATGCTTTGGCCTTGAAGCTGATAGCCCGGCTGCAGAGTGTGACAGCTTATAACATCACAATGATGGAGATGTCATTGAGCAGCAGTGTTTTATGACTGACCTATGTGCTTATAGCAAAAAATGTAATTCCAGTTCTCTCCTCCTTCATCCTGCAGTGTTTGTGCGAGCATATACGCAGTACTTCATACATTTAACCATATACACTACACATGCACATGAAGTCAAAGTTGGACAATAAAAAGGGTACTTACTGTGTACTGTATTAGTGCACATTTCCCTCTCCCACACGTCCATACACATCATATGCACACATTTTTGTCCTCACCTTGTCCCCTTTTCACTCAAGGCCTAGTGCTACCTCAGGACGGTCCATTGACTCTTGTATCTCATAAAGGTGCATATAGTAAAACCTATATGTCCTTAGTATATTGTGGCCTTAGCTCTCATATTAAGGCTAATGGACCTTGTGGATAAGCTTTAAAACACTGACTGATAAAGGTTCATAGCTATAAAAAGTGACAATAACCAGCCACCGGTCAGGTCTGTTGTTCCTCATCAAGGTTGATGTCGTTGTTAAGTTTGATGTCTGCTTCTGCAGAAAGTATTCTTTTCATGATCATGAATCAAAACAATCTGCCATTGTTTGTTTATACGTTTTTTCTGCACTGTTTTCATTTCCAATGCCTCCATCTTTTTAAAGCCTTTTTTTTTTTCCTCTGCTTTTAGGGTATTTTCTCCAGACTCTCTTCCCACCCTCCCAGCATTCCTTCCAAGGGTGCATGCAAGCAATCTTAGTCGATGACCAACCTGCTGATTTGCATGCAGTGGAAAGAGGCACTATAGGAGCTTTTGAGAATGTCAGCCTGGACATGTGTGCAATTATAGACAGGTAAGAGCACAATCCATCTGCAAACAAGTGCATTCACAAAATCCTTAAATAAAAACACCCAATACACACTTATAGGCACTAAAAAATCAAGTGTTATAAATCAAATGGGATACAAAATCACTGTATTCTTATCTGGAGATGTATGAGTCAGTGCTATGGTTGTTGTATGTGTGCATGAAAATATAACTGTGTTTGGCAGGTTTTGTTTCTCTGTCATACTGATAAATAGGTGTAACTGATGGGGTGGATTCACAGTGTCAGGAGATAGTGAAAACACTACATTATTTGGTTTAAACAGAAAGAAAAGGGTATGTTTAATCCCAAAAAAAAACACTGTATGATCTTAATCAAACATCTAACATGAGCAACACATTTCTCTTTTTTATTGCCAAGTGTAACAGAGCTCGAGCTTCTGTTCACTGCATCCCATTGTTGGCTCACTAGAAGCATTCATTACAACTTGTTGACATCACAATTTATTTTCTTGTCGTAGACTAGACTAACACATTGCTGCAGATTGAATCATCTGTGCTTTGAGCTCAGTTTGGGGCCTTATTTGCTTTTCCGATGTACAAAGCTTCTAAAGTTAGATGTAACACATTGGCCAAAAGAAGATTACAGTGGTTATTAGTAATTGCACTTTTGTGGTAAGCAAGACTTAGGGGCTACAATTAGGAGTTGACCTTGTGCTGATTGGAAGAGCACTTTCTCTGAATTGAGCGATTTGTTTTCAGGTCAGCCTTGCCGATAACATTCAACACCATCAATATCCATGCCCAGAGAAGAAGACACCAGCTGCCACTGCTTGATTTAGATCAATTTTGGCCTCGTTTCATGAAAGGTCTGGATCGGTGGGACACAACATTGTCCAATGAGAGGTTGTAGATGGTAATGGGGAAGAGGGATGACAGCTGCGATGTGGGAAAGGTTTTAGGAAGAATTTGTCATGGCTTAGGAGGAACTTGGGGGAAACCTAAAAGAGAAGAGAAATTATCATTTGTGTATACTGTGAGGTATTTCAGACAATGTGAGCTAAATGGTGATTTTTCACAAATACGCCACTGAGGTTGTTCTTTTTAATTCCTGGGTAACTGCATTAAATGTCTTCAGCCCCATTAGTAGTTAACCTGTTGGCCTAGACTATTTTTCTGAAAGTTAACAGCCATCCAGCAAATGTTTTCTAATAAAGCTTTCTCCTTCATTTCCATGACTGCAATGTTAGATTACTAGGATATTATTTAGATGTACATTGTGAACACAGCCTATCGAAGAAGTTACCATCTTTTCTGACAGCTGCATTTCGATGAAGTTGGCACCTCTGCATGAGTTTTCAGGCCTTTGTTTAATTAATGGAGTAGCTTGCAGCCTTCTGTTATCATCTGTTTTCTATTGCATGAGGTAATGTAGTATGAAATTATTATTATTGCAGATAGCAGTGCATTAGCACCACTCACTAACTGCAGGCAGGCTGTGGTCAGACATTTACAGCCAACTCTTGTCAAGGTCCTAAGCTGTCCACAACACTTTCCTATCCTTGCTGTGTGCAGTATTGCCCATCTCTATTACTTCAAGATGTTGTGGATCAGCCCTGCAGTACTTGAGGTGGGGCCCTGTACTGACACAGAAGATGAATGGCTTCTCTGTTACCATCTAACTAATCAGAATGTCTTTGAAGGCAGTTCAATATCCCTGTCTGACCTCCTTTTGATCAATGCTGTTCCACTGTGGGATTCTGTTTAGGCTGTGATGGTGGAAGGTGGAAGAGGCTAAACACACTTGCCCAGAGACACATGCACAAGCTGCAACACACAGCAAAATAAAGACCAGCCTGTGCACATGCAAATATGACGCTGTCATTCTGTAGGTTACAACAACATACATGGCGACACATAAAAGGACAAAAAAAGTTTAGAGGTGCTCCATGTTACTGTATAGATTTTTTTTTTTTTATCTCACCCAAACCCCAGAGCATATAGTCTGTGTGCTTTAGTGCATGCAGCTTGCTGAGCAAAATGTCTCTTGTGATTGTGTGTGCTCATCAATCGCAGACCATTGTGAAAGCACAATGCCTTTTATCTGCCCGTGTTAGATTACTGATGCTACGAGACCTAGCAGTGCATATATGATAGGCACATTTGAGATATGTATATTCTACTTGAATAATGATATGATACAATATAATATGAATACATGTGTGGGTATAATACTCAATGTTGCATTAAGTCCTTTTTCATATCAACATATTATCTTTTTAATGTAAAGCTTTGATATCTGCAGCTTTTGTAGGTTTCAGTATCTCTGCAAGATGCATATGTTTTTCAGAACCTTCTATTAATTGTTTGGCAGCAGTGTACATAGGTGCTCATGTTAGCTTTAGTCTATATTTCTGCGTAAGCTAAAAAAGCTAAAGCCAACATACCTAATGAAGTGGATTTTTTTTTCATCCACAAGCTCATTACACTACCTCTTTCTAGGACAGAGTAAATAAGCAGTGCTTTCATAAAACACAGCTACACTACATACCTAAAAATGTGTGTGCACGTGAAAGCTAATACACAAGTTATGTTCACAGTTGTGCAAAAGTCTGTGTCAGTGAAATTTGATAATATCTCATGACCATATCTGCTTTTGAATGTCAGCATTATATTTACTGTAAGTTTGACCACAGTGATCCCCGTATCGTCCTCCAGAGATGGGAATGCCTCTGTGCTGCCTAACTGCTCCACATGACAAACTTAGCATTTTAAAGGACTCCAGCAGTGTTTATGAGTCAGTGTTTGTTTTCACCCAGCTGGCTTCCCTCTTAACATCATTTTGATTCGTTCAAATATGCAGATATTCCAATCACATAACTTGTGTATGAGTACATGTGTGAATGTGTGTGTCTAAAACCCAGCTGGAGGACGTCCGTGTTTTGGGATTCATCCCCACCAGACCTGCAGGCAGATAAAACAGTCTAGCTTTGATGAATTCAAGATTTCAACTGGGATTTCAAGAAGAAAACAGTGACTTTCTTCTACATCTCTACTGCCAGATGATTTTTGACATGTGACGACTTAATTTCTCTGTTGTTGTTAAACACACAGAAAACAGCACAGTACCTAACATCACAGAGACATCACATTAACTTTACTTCTGTCATATTTTCTCACAGTCATTACAGTCTTTACATAGTGCTATTGTTTGTCTCTGGGAATTTACATACCTTGCAAATGCTAAAAAGCTCTCTGTCTGTCCTTCTTTGTTATTTGTCTCCTCAGGTGTATGCCTAATCACTGTGAGCATGGAGGCCGTTGTAAACAGACATGGGACAGTTTCAGCTGCTCATGTGATGGAACAGGATACACTGGAGCCACCTGCCACACTTGTACGTCAACATATGTGCACATTTGTGTGCTCCCTCCCATCCCATTTTTTTCCCCACACTCAAATGCTACCATTCTCTGTTGTGTTTGTTTAATTTGGCCTTCCTCTGTTCGCCTTTGAGTGATTAAGCTGTTTCTCTTTACAAAGTCACAGTTTTAAAGAGAAGGACAAATGAAGTTCTGAAATGTTCAGAGGCCTGCAGCCTTTGGTTTTGTTTTTTTTTTTTGTTTGTTTTTTTTTTGGTCAAAGAAGAGGCATCCAGACAAAAAAAAAACAACCAGTACATAGAGAGATCAGAGTCAAAGAGAAAGGCAAAGCAGGAACAGAGGCTTTTTTTCTAATGCTATTCAAAGTTTGAGCATGCCTCCTATTTCTTCCATATGTCACAAATATTGCTCTTTATAACACACACACACACACACACACACATTTTGACAATATTGTGTTAAGTGACACTAAAGTATTCCCCTTATGTGTTAGTCAGCAGGACCTGACTGAAAATTGTCTGCTAAATGTATCCCAAAGGTCGAAAATAGAATCCATCATTAAGTTTTGTGTTCATTTTGATTCTGTTGGGGTATTTGCATAGTAAGGGGTGTTGTTTGCCATGATTAGCAGCTACTGGGCCAAAAAAGTCTGCACCTGGATTTAACTAAGCAAATACATCAGATTTTTCCATTGGATAATTACTGCAGTGATTAATATGTTTCAGCTGCAACAAGGTCTTTAATCCTAAGTGATGCAGCAAGGAGCTTCTCATTTATTAAAAAAACATTAGTTTTCTAGAGAGCGTTTGAACTGTGTTTCAATGGAATAAGGTCATGTGATCTGATGAGCCCAGACTGACCCGGTTCCACAATGAAAAGAAGAGGATGAAGTGATTACCCATAATGCTTAGTGCCTACAGTACAAGCCTGTGGGGCAGTGTTATGATAGGGGTTTACTTTACATGGTCAGATCTAGGTTCACAAACATTTTGTCCAAATGACAGAAATAAATGTTGTGACATTGCATAAGTTTATTGAAATGATGCCACAATGAATGCATGCTATAATCAAAGAAGCTAAAAACAAAATATTGCTAGCCTACAATGTACCTATAACCAGCTACTGAGGGGAAATTCATCAAATATGTGGGAGGAGGTGAATCTAGCGTCCAATTGACAGATATCCCACCTGCATGTGTTTACTATACAAACCCTGGCTACATCTAGGTCAAAGAAAAAAAAGGTGGTCACTCTTGCAATTGTAATTTATTGGTTTAATTTTGCATCACAGGGCAAAGCAGCATTGTGTTGTCAATTTCTGTACACATTATAATCTACTTGACAATACAATACAGCTGGTGCCTGTGTTTTCCTCATGAACCTAATTTCCAATTATATTTACTTTTTTCTACATTTGCTGAACTTATAATGATCATTCCTACCCCTGACGGATTTAAGAAAAAACTCTGCTAATTCAACATTCATCGTATTCCAGCCTTTGACCAGTGACTTTGAAACAGAAACAGTGATTCAACAATTTTGCTGAGTTCAGCATAGATCCTTGTGAGATAGTTCATGAGGGTCATTTACACCAAAAACCAGTTTCCTTGAAGAGCTTACACTCTCAGCAAGCCACTACATCAGGAAACTCAAGGATGAACACAGGGACATGGAAGACAAAAAAAGCAATAATCAACTAGTCTGAGGATACAAAGTAAGAGTAAAGAAATAGCAAAAAAGACACTTGTGAAAAAAATCAAAGCCGAGAAACAAAGTACCACATGACAACTAAAGACTAAAAAAGGTAGTTTTTTTTTTCTTCTTAAATCGGTGTTAAGCTTGTGAACAGTCTCGCCCCAATCAAGAAAGTTTCAGTCAAAGTCACACACTCACATTCCTCTTTGAAGTGTAATTCTTCCTCGTCTCCCCTCCCTTCTCCATCCGCTTGTGTGTAGATCAACACAAACATAACATCAATACGTTGTCAGATAGATTGCTAGAGTGTGCGGGACAAGACACCACTTCTTGACAGGCATTGAATAGAGACTGGCAACCGCATGAAATTGCCTTTCAGGAAAGCGGGAAAAAAAATACAACTTCAGACATTGATGTGCTATTTTAGATCCATCCCAGAATTTGGGTAATTAATTAATCTTTACTTCTTGCATGACAAAAATACAGTATATTTAAACAGGGAATTTGAAGACAGAAGGCAACCATGCTGAGGGAGAGAGAATTTCATCTTTACCACATTGGAAATGTTTTTATCAATTTCCTTACTATAGAATGATTATTACCTTTCTGCTTTCTGCTATATAATAAGCATGATACTCTTTATATTTAGCTTTAACTTTTTCTTTTTCATTGTAGTATGTCTTCCCACCACCAAGACTAATTTTGATCCATATGAGGATATGAATAGCATATAGAAAAAACTACCCACGGGGCCTGATTTACTCAAGGTTTGCATGTGTAAAAACGTGTGCAAACTTGACTGCACACGCAAAAACACATTGAAGCTAACTACTAACTGGATGCACCAAGGGTTGTATCTCTCAAATGGGCAAAATAGCTTGTGCAGCTCATTTAGCACGTTTGCTTTGATGAATATGCAATATGGGTGTTTCTATAAGAATGCACAAAATTATCGGGAGAAGTAGATGCAAATACTTATTTAGCAGTGGCTGATTTTGTATCTATATTCTGCATGTCTGAATGGCAGGTTTTAACTGGCACAACTTTGTGCAAAACTAACTGTAGTTGTTGTGGCGAGGAGGCAGCATAGGCACAAACAAAGGCAATGCAGAGAACCAATCTGTTCTGCTCGCTTCAACATTTTTGGAATGACGGAGGAAAAATAGAGATGTATGGCCTACCCAGCAATGCCACTTTAGAACTTTTAGATGAACTAGGGGAGGATTTGGGGCCAGTCACAAGGAGGAGTCACGCAATACTTTCTATGACAAAACTCCTTGCAATGTTACATTTTCTTGCATCTTGATTATTCCAGCGCACTGTTGCCATTAGTGCTAGCGTATCCCAGAGCAGTTTTACCAGTGTACTGTCTCCCTGACAACAACCAGAAGGGTACACAAAGTCCTCATTCAAATAGGGCGGTCTCCAAGACTTTGCACCTGTTGTCATTTGCGCAGGCAATCTTAGTTGATCACCCATGACACGCAAATCAATAGCATGCACATCTTTTAGCATGAGCTAGCAAATTTGTGCCCATTATTTGCAATCTTAGTAAATCAGGCCCATAGTGTGAAGAGCCAAATAAAATAAAATAAAACTTGGCCTCATAGAAAAGGTGTTGTTTATTTTATGATATGTCTCAGAAAGTGTTAGGGTCACAGATGTGATGAGGTTCAGCAGTTTAGCACGGAAACAGGCAGTAGAAATACGGAAATACATTTACTCTTTCAGTACATTTCATATCTTTTACTGATGTGTGTACTTTTGCCACCTCTGCTCTTGCATCTTCTACTGCTTATATTTCTCCTTTTCCCTCCCTCTGTGTAGCCATCTATGAGCCCTCATGTGAAGCGTATAAGCATCTGGGCAGGTCCTCTGATACCTATTGGATCGACCCTGATGGCAGCGGACCCCTTGGTCCCTTCAAAGTCAACTGCAACATGACAGGTGTGTATGAATGCAGGCCATCTCTGGTTTGTGTCTGCGTGGGCGTTTGTCTGCAGTGCACAGTGTGTCTATGAGATTGTGTTTGTGTGCATATCTGTGTGTGCGTCTTGCCCTGCTGACCTGTGAGAGAAGAAAACTCTGCAGCCTTTCTCATTCTTAACCTCAGACAGCACTGCTCTTAACCTGCTATACCTGAGGTTTCCATGGCAACGCAGTCACAGCTACTGACATTTATCAGGAAGATTGTATAGTGCACACATTCTCAGGCACATACTCTCTTATACTACAAACATGCATGTGAAGAGACTTGCAAATGTCGATAAAAAAAATGAAAACCCTTAAATGTGTATCTCAATCTCTCGCGGATCCATCCACAAGCAAACTTGCCCTACACACACACCCTTCCACACAAAAACATAGTGGAATAAGTGGATGGGCTGAAACAGCAGAGCACGCAGGCAGAGCAAAGGCAAGACTTTTAATGAAATGTCACTGCACTCCGCTAGCTAGCCCCTTAGTCACGCTGAATAGCACAGTCACACACACCTCAGAAATGTTAAGAGTTTCTTTTTTTCACACATATACACATACCTCAGAGACCTTAACACACACTTACATGCACACATCCCCTGACTGACAGTGTGAATGAACAAGGACATGTCTGAGTGACTGGCTCAAGCTATAACAGCACAGAAGTGTCTATTAAAGCTGGGCGTCTCAAAGCAGAAACTTACATTACACAGAACTTCCCTGCCATGACAGCTAAACCGCTGCGTGTCTCTGTGTGAAAGTGTGAATGTGAATCTACTTTATATGTTGCAGTAAAAAGACAAATTACTTACTACACCTAGATAGTGTGAACAATACATTTAAAAGATGATCCAAATATTTGCCTGTACTATATGTTTAATTTGTTTGTGATTTTAGAGGATAATGTGTGGACCACAGTTATGAACAACCTGCCTCCCAAAACCACAGTGACTGGATCCAGTCGAGAGAGACGCACTGTTTTACAAGTCAACTACAGTGCCTCGATGGACCAGGTAACCCACACAGACACACACAGCAGCGTACATGCATAACACAATAGCAGTAATGACATGTAACAAAGAATCTTTATTCAACTACTGTACAAGTATAAGATTAGTATTTCCCAGAGGTGGGTAATCCCAGGTTCATCAAGTCAAAGTCTTGCCATGTATTAGTTCCAACCTGTTCACTGAACCAACCCATTCCTCATCCAAGTAGATGAAGGGATAGTTAGTGGAATCACTTGTGTTAAGAGAACAGGTAGAACCAATACATGGCAGGACTTTGACTTGATGAACCTGGGATTACCCACCTCTGGTATTTCCATTTTGTGTCTACATTCGGGTCGAATTGTGTTCATTTCTCTGGATTCAATTTGCAGCCCATAAAACACATCCAGTCGTCCATCCACTCTACAACACTACATGTGATGGGGAAGCAGATGGAGCTAATAAGTAAGATTAAAAACATGATTGAAGGCTAAAAATTAAGTTTTAGTGCTGCCGCGGAACTAACATAAGTTTACACTGCATCTGGCAAACCAGATCCCTGATATATCCCAGACTAATGAGCTGTTTCACATCTTTGCATTTTGTTTGTGGTTTAGCAGCCATTTATCAGTGCTGTCCAAATCAGGGGATGGTAAATAAAGTAATAATTTATGCTAACACTCAGCTTAACATGAACTGAAGTGATGCACTGCTGTAAACAGACCAGGAGGTTTAAGACACTTAAAACCATGATCTACTGCAGGTAAAACACTTAAATAATTGAATGTAGCCCCTGAAACTTTCTTCGACCCAAACCGGTGCTTCATTATACTAAATACGCACACAGGCTTCGGTATTTATGCACTGTTGGGAACTAGAAATGACGTTTATGACACCATGTTATCAGACTTAACTGGACTGTACATGAATCACAATCAACCAAATGTACTGACTTTAATATTTGTGATAAACGGAGGGATTAATTCTTTATATATTCAGGAAATTCCCTTCCTTCATAAGATTGATAAAAACTTTCTTGGATTAGCTCTTAACTGAGCGATGCATTGTCACAAACGTAATGGTAAGTTAAGCTTTTACAGATGGCTGGTTCTCACAGGACAGCAGCACTCCAAAAATGATGATGGTCTTGTAGAAGACGATATATTGCTGTAGACTACAAGCTGTTAATACAGTTCAAATGAGCTCAAGATTTAATATGTACGGAAGTAAAATGCAACATAGAAATAAATGCAGCAGTAATATTAACCTGCTATTTGCAATTAAATATCACATATAATAGCAAAACACTAACAGGAACCATTTTATTGCACAATGGCTGGTAATACTTGATTCCTTTTATCTAAGATTTTGACTGCACAATATTCACGTTTTATGCTCCTAGTCCTTTTGCTTAAGTAAAGGATCTTAACAGGGTGCAATTTGTCAAAAAAAACAGACGAGAGGATTTTTTTTTTTATCATGAAAAAACAAGCAATCAACAGGCCATGTCGAACAGTTGAACATTCATCTTTAATGTAAGTATTTAAGGACATGGAGATGGCACAGATGGCAACAGACCAAAGTGGAACCAGATCATTCAGTGCCTTATCAACATTAGTTATTGCGACAGGATCAGGCATAATTTTACTGTGTGTGCGTCACTGCGCATACTGGGCTGAGGTCAACAGAGCTCTGGCAGGACACTTCTGTAGTTAGAGGTTTGGGTACAACAACAGGCGGTGGCAGGCCAGTAGACCAAACTGCACTCCCTCTAAAGGTAAAGCAGGACAAATACTAACTGAAAATACACCTTTAACCAGGTCACAGTCTAGGCCACGTTATGCTGTGGCACAGGAACAAAGCCAAGTTCCATTCCCTGCATAACCACAAGATCACCAGTCTGAGAGTCAGACGAAAAAGACAACACTGACTGAACAATGAATGAATGTTTAGCCCCAGTGTCCTGTGATAATACCTTGATGTCCACGCTCACCCCATCAGCCAAAGACACGCGTGCATCTGTGATGAACAGCTCAAACCCCGCTCCGCGTAGACTGCCATATACTGACACGCCATAGCACACAGAATGGCTGGAGTTGGAGGAGCCACACCGGCCTTACCCCTTAGCATTGGACACTGGTCTTTCTTCCTGTCCCAAAAATGATGGACCCCTGAACCCAGTGGACCCATGCATTAAGGCGGCCATGACGGGGACGTTTGTGAATTCCGAGAGTGCCAACAGTTCGATTCAGGTTAAAGTTATGTAGTTATGCAGCAATGTAGGCTATAGGGGTAAGAAAACTCAGTCACAACCTGCCTGTTATTTCAATTGATTTTTAATCATTGCCCCCCCCGAGGATGAAATTCATTTGGCAGAAGTAGGGATGTAAAAAACCAAGGGGGGGGGGGGTGTTGATTCCCTCATCCCCCCAAACAAATCACACCCTGGATTTTAGTACTTCCTCCACCCCCATGCAATAAAAATGTTCCATTTACCATCCTAGAAATCAGATTCTAGGCTATATTCTCTATCTGTGCTTTTTTTCCCCAATTATTAATAAACCTGAAGTGAGTCATTTCTCTGACTATCTTCTAAGGGCTGGATGTAACCATGACAATATATCTGCTACTGGATAACCTATACCAGTAACAACATTGTAGCCTTTTTTTTTCTCTCAAATCTGGCATACTTTGAGAGGCTTATCATCTTCAGAGCGCAAAACAGCCTGCTCTCATTCAGCTAAATGAGTCACTGCGATGACGAGCAGCATAACTCACCCCACTACCGCACATTGTCAGTCATTTATGTTCCAAAAGTACAATGAAAGCCGAGACAACCAGTAATATGAGTTTCACGTCACTGTAAGCCTTCACTATTTGTCTGCTTCACTTCTGCCACATACCACTCCGACTTCCTGAATGTGCTCTCTCACATTCAGAAGTCGATACCTTAATCTTTCTGGTGAGTAGTTATAGATTGCAGTTGTCACTGTCAGTCAAAAGCAAACTGCATGTGAACTTTAAAGGATTCAATGCTCCAGTGGAAGGTGACAACTATTTTTACCTGCAACATGTACAATCCTGCTGTGTTCATTCGATGGTACACTGGCATACTGTTCCTGTAATTGCACTCTCTTTTAATTTATATGGATGACTTATTTCATTTCCAGAATCTCTAAATCACGAGCAACTAAATTAACAACAACATTACAGTGCGCTTTGTTTCATTTTGCAGCTCAATAATTTGTTCTTACATGAAATTGACCTGTCTGTTTGAATAAGATAAAATGAAAATTCATAGCGCTGCTTGTGTTTCCAGGTGACAGCCATCACCACCAGTGCAGAATACTGTGAGCAGCAAATCGCCTACAGCTGTCGCATGTCCAGACTGCTCAACACACCAGGTAATGACTGAGGATGGCATTTCCATTCACAATGACTCAAACAAAGGTACACAGCACAAAGACAGGCAAGAGGGTTTTCCCCTTTCTCTGAATCTGAAATGTAAGTCTTTTCCAACTCCTTCTGTCAGGGGGATTCTACATGTGGGAGACAACGTAAAGGTAAACCTGAATAAATGGGTGAATAAAAATAAATAGTCTGAAGAAAAGCCAACATGTTAGACACCAAATACAGAAATATCCTGAGTCTTTCAGATGGTTGTTATGGTTCAGTGGATTGCAGAGACACAGTTGTTTGGCTTTTCCTTTAATTTGTCACCCCTCTGTACATTTGAACTGTAGGCTTTATCCTGCATTTTCCCGGTGCTAATCTATGGAAGAGAGAATTGAAAGAGACCACTGGAAATAAGTTGTGGTCTGGCTCTGTTCTTTCTGAGTAGATTACGGTGGATTACATTCATTTGCATTAGATTTGTTTGGACTCTGTCAGTTTGGCTGTAATGTACTTGAGCAAGGCTAGGTAGGGCTTGGTGTCAGTTTGGTTTGGATTAGTTAGGCTGGCTTGTGAAACAGTTGAGTTGTGGAAGGTTTGCCCTGGATTAGATACGTTTGATTTATGCTATTTCTGGGTTTAGTGGAGTTTAAACAAGGTTTTGAGTAGTTATGCAGAAGGAGTTGGGCATAGAAGAGGGATGCAGCTGCCACCCATGGTGACGGAAGAGACAAAGGCAGCAGCATTTTACTGTTGTCTAACCCAGTTTGTGTCTATGCTTGGTATTTAGTCTAATATCTTGTTTGGGAGCGGCATTCTGTGCATGTGCGCGTAGTATTACTCACAGTGTTGTGTTTTTTTACTATAAAAAAAATAACAAGCTTGCTGTCATTTTCAGAGGCGCTTGCTGCCATTTTCCTCAGTTTCCTCCAGCAACACACACCCATGGAACACACATGCACACACACATGCAAAAAAGACTCACCTTTGGGAATAACTTCATAAAGACAAGACACTCCTGGCAATTAGAGTGAGAGGAGACAGAAAGAGAGTGTGGGAGGAAGAGACGAGGTTTGTTAGTGGTGTGGCTGTGTGTGTGTTTGTTCCTCTGCTTGTGTGTGTTCATGGTCCTTGATTGACTGAGTAGGAATGAAGCAATAGGTTGTTAGTAATAGTTGGGTATTAGTGCAGCAGACCAAAACTTTGCAATTACCCTCCACTGCACTGAGTGATGGCACCTGTGAACAACACACAAATACACACACTTTATTAATATCCACTTTTTACACTCGAACCTAAAATGCTGCTGTATGACCACACAAACACTAGAGACACACACATACACAATAGCCTCTACCACAGTTACACACACACACACACACACACACACACACACACACACACCAGTCAGTCCTTCATTAACTAGTTTACTCCTAATTCA
>JAPQRP010000015.1:25292345-25321904 GCA_037367295.1 Apogon hyalosoma | reverse complement strand
AGCTTGTGCAAATACCTGTTTGGGTTGGGGGTGGGGGGTGGGGGTGTGGTGGGTTCATTTAAGCCTTGTGTTCATGTTAGTGTGTAGCAGTGCATTACCATCAGTGGAAGACAGAGTGTGTGTTTGTTCCCGTGTCAGAGTTTGTTACTTCATGCCACACAACGCGATGACACATCTTGTTTTTTGTCTCATCTCTCACGCAGGGAAAATAAACAAACTAATGAATATTCATGATGTTTGTCTTATCGAATGTTGATGTCCCATCTGACATTCTCTTGTAATTACTTTGGTCCAATTTGTGGGTGCTTGTGTGAGTGTGTGCACACTTATTCTTAATGTGTCTTGTACGACAGCCTTTGGTTCCTGAGTCTTCATACATATATCATCCTCCTGGGCGCAGTGACAGCTTTTGTGATCAACGTGACATAGTCCTAATATCTGAGTTGTAGATGAAGGTCCCTTAATTAATCTCATACTTTGAAAAAAAGATCAACAGAACCAATACAGCATCGAACAAGGTATTCTCCTGAAAATCTGACTTGTGTGGAAAGATGCTTATTTAATCACGCCAATAATAAGGAAATAAGAGTTCATTAGAGTATGAAAGATATAATTAATATGACACAAAAAGTAAATGGAAGCTGTTGAAATCTGTCATCATATCTCTACTATACACTACAAGATGCAAGTTTGGTTTCACCTAGCTTATAATTATATTGTTTATTTGCTTGGGGAGGTATTTATATATGCCTTTTTGGCTTCTAACTTCTCTTGCACAGTGGTGTTACTTGTATATTTTTTTTCCTTATTGTTGTTTGTGATGTGTAGATAAATGAACATTATCAAACCAAGAGTGTTAAATGATACTGTAATATTAAGTATGTTTTGCAAATATTTTATGCATCTCTTTTTGAAAGAATTGGTCAGTGGCCCTTTCCTCTCATAGCAGGAGTGCAGGGATTTGGCTGCTGCTGATGGAGAATTGGAAGCTCATCACAGAGTTGCTAGGCTGAATATGTTAGAAAACGAACTGGATGAAGTAAAAGCACATTCTCAGTCCTGTAAGTAGATACAGAGACAAGATTCAGTATTTGGTATCCAGGTGGCCTCACATAGAGGTCCTGTACTGAATAAAAAGTCTGAGCAGGGGCATTACAGATTCCCTCTCAGTTATCAGCCATGTTGGTATGTTTTTACAAGATGTACTTTTTAGCACTTGATCAGTACAGATGCTTTAAACCTGGATGAAAATCTAACATCATTGTGTAGATAACGTATCTTGGCTCCAAGTTATTTTCTCTGACCAAGCAGTACAGCAAACCATCTCTGACTGTGGGAATAAATAGTGGAAATTCAAGTTTACTTCAGTGCAGCCCTTACTTATTGAATTTAGATCCACTGGAATATCTATCTAGGACTGTCAATATTCAGGTCTTTATTATCTCGTAAAAACTGGATGATTCTAGCCATAAACCATCTCTGAAAAGTGCCTTATTTGCAGCTTAGAAGGAACTTGGAGAAATATCCATATTTGATCATGTAAAATATGTGTCTGAGAAGCACAAAGAAACAAAGCATTAAATTCTTAGAATTCTTAGATTTTGCATAATTTGTTGCTCAAAATGTGACATCGTTTGAAATTTTTATTTAAGTTTTAACTTTTTTTGTTAAATGAATAAGCCTATAGGCCATGAGACACCCTTGTCTGGAAAGACATAGGCTGTCATATTCTTGGATGTGGATGAGGCACGGTTTGTGTTCTTTGTTAGATCTTTCACTTAAACTATTTGAAAGCAATGTTATTCAGAGCATATGCTGCTGCTTAAAATAATGAGAAGGGTAAACCTCATGAAAACCAAATGCTGGTGCATTGTTTGATTAATATTTCAGCCAGGTAATGCAAAGTTTCCACCTCATCTGGAATTAGATGGTTTTGGAGTATGTGCCTGTAGATGTTCATGGAGTATTTCATTTTTTTTTTTTTCATGTTGCATTTTGATTAAAAGCACACCTTGGAAGGCAGTTTGTCAGAGCCCCCTGGGAAATGATCCAGTAAACAAGGTATCTCAACTCTGTTTAGTGCACGCAACAGTCCCAGAGGGCAAGTGATTTGGATTTCGATCAAAGAACAGCACTAACAATAACAGAACCTGGGCATTAGCTTTTTAGTTTATACCTTCATAGAAAACAAACAGTTGATGTTTGGCATCGCAAATGAAGGATACGAACATAAATGGAGCATGAGTTTTAATATGTTTTGTTCTGCTTGCTCAGTTTTCTGTGGTTGTGTGCCAACAGGCTAATATGGAAGAGAGAGGGGGAGACAAAGAGAGATAGTTGTTGGATAGATGCTGTGATACTCATTAACCCATTAGATGGAGTAACAGCTGGACACCCACAACCATCTGCAGCATGTTTTGTCTCTAAACAAGACTGCTTAACCTGATCTCTAACACACATATCTGCACAAAAAACTGCACTGACTCTTAATACCTTCTCACATGAATGTGTTCCTAGCTGTTTTTTTCCCACTCAGACTGATCTATGAATACCTCTGTCTTGTTCTGCGTCTCTGTGTGTCTCCTACACACACAGACACACACGCACACACACACTCACAGTGACTCTGAACCTTCGTGCCCTCACAAGTCCTTAATTTTCCAGCTGTGTAGGCAAGCAGCGGTGGGCAGTTTGTCCCCCTGACAAGGGTCACCAACCCAGGGGAGAGAGAGCTCTCTGTCTCTCCCCTGACTGCCTGGATGGCTGGAGCACAGGCATCGAAATAAACACTTGAAGAGGGAAAGGGGGAGGGAGAGGTGAGTAAGGGTGATATGAACGGTGGGGGTGGGTGGGTTGGAGGAAATGAAGCACAGATGGGTGGGATCGGGGGAGGATGGCACACAGAGAAGGGGAAATGAGCGAGCATGATGAGGACAAGAAGGTGAGGAGGAGGAGGAAGGGAGGGACAGAGCGGGTTCACACAGGCAGCTTGAAGGGTGGAGGTGAGGATGAGAGCAATGGAACATGGTGTTGGGGGGGTTCCAGTGAACCACAGCGTGATGGATCACGATGTTAGCGGATAAGATGAGTGTTGAAAGGGGGCAGGCTTAGTTTGTCGAGAGAGGCTTTTGTCAGAAAGCAACATACACACACACACCCCATCACACCAACACCAGCAGAAGAAACAGAAGAACTGAAGAACTAATGTATTTTTTTAAGGGGAGGGAAAATGAGAGTCCAAACAAAGAGAGGGAGAGGAAGGGCAGACTTGCAGAGTCCTTGCTGATTTATGTAGCACCGTGAAAGGCAATTTATATGTCTAACACACTAAAAGGATTCCAAGATTTCAACCTGCCTCTCATGCAGATACACTCCATTGCCTGAGAAAGGGCTCTGCATGCAGTTTCTGTCTTTCTCTAACACACATGCACACACATGCACACTCACAGATCATTGACCCGACAAAGGTGGGAACCATTTTCAATTTAGTTTTTCATTCAGTTCATCCCAGAGTGATGCATTGCAGTAGGTGCTTCTTACGTACTTTTGCTTCAGCCTTGACTTGACAACAAAACCTCCGTAATAGAGCTTAGGTGAAGGACAATTAAGACAGTGAGTGATTTAGAGCTATAGAGCGCATAGACTTGGGCAATATGTATATATATTTATTTATTTATGTATTTTCTTATTTGTTTATTTAAAGCAGCTC
Source organism: Apogon hyalosoma (assembly GCA_037367295.1). NCBI lineage: Eukaryota > Metazoa > Chordata > Actinopteri > Kurtiformes > Apogonidae > Apogon > Apogon hyalosoma. The sequence continues at coordinate 25,318,195 of JAPQRP010000015.1, read as the reverse complement.
AGATCTGAAAGTTGTGTGAAAAAGTTCTTAAAACTAAAACAAAAATGTACCAAAATTGAAGGAGGTTGTGTTCATTACAGTCATAAAACTGTTATTTATGAAAAACTTAATATTCTTAAACTGAGATGCTGTGTAAGTGGTCTAATTCTTTAAAAAAAAAAAAAAAAGGAAGACAGTCTTTTCTGGTTGTTGTGCAAACCCACATATAACAACAAAGTTAAATACACTTCCTAAAACTGAGATCACTTTTCTAATGAAGGGCATACCTTATGCAACTATATTTCTCTTTCTCTTTCTTTTTTTTTTTCTTTTTTTGAAATTCCTTTTCTGCAGTGTACAGTTAATATCCATCTAACTTCAGGCATGCTCTGTCTACTCATTGTTCACTCTCTCACTGTTTTTGCACCACTATTACAGTATTCTGCACAGATATGTCAAAATATGACAGGTAAACCATTTTAACTAGCTCTGTGAGGTGTTGGATTTTATTTGTGAAAGAGGAAGAAGAACTGACACCAACTGATTCTCAGCTTCTTTCCCAAGCTGGTGAGTATTTTCCCATATCTGCCATGTTCCATAAGAGACACAGAGACCATCACTCCTTCTCCAAAATGTCTACTACTTAGCTATGAGGTTTCTTTTTCATTAATCTGCATACAGTATTTTCACAGGGGTATAAATTAACACGGGCAAATCTCTCTGACCGTGACGTCAAGCTCTCATCCGTGACTTCTGTTGATTACCTGGACCTAACCTAACCAAATCCCTCTTTTGTTATTCTTTTTCCTGTTCACTTGTTACAAACCCCTGCGGTTTTAAATTATGCAAATTGTGCCGTGACTCTGCCATGTTTAGGGGTGCCTTTTCTCAGCCCAGACTAATCCCATCCAATTACAGGAGCAAAGAGTCTGATGTCATTGGTGAGTGTTTTTTACTCACACAGGTACACGTCAACCAGGGCCACAATTTAAATTAGAAACTATAAGACCGACCAGAGCACTTAGCATCTGTTGTCTGAATGACTTCCTCTAAGGATAAACTCAAGTCAGGCTACAGAGACGTTCAATACAATTAAATGTGTTTTGAAATAGGAAATAGATGGAAAAACAAAATATGCAATCCAGGTAGATTAATTCAGGAAAATGTGTTCACGTTCACAATTAAAACTTTCTCTTGCAGTGACCTTGTGTTCAACATTGACAAAGTACAGCTTCCTTGCTAATACATTCTGGGAAAGTCGGCTCCTGCATTCAATGCACCTGAATGCATTTCAAATCTTACTGAACATGAGCAGTTATTTCAGTGAATCCAGGCTTGTCTTCTTTCTGAGCTTGTGTAAAATGAGCTCAGACAACTCTAAAAGCTTCAGAAGCTGAAATAAGGAGCCAGAACTTGAAAATACATACTTCTGCAGTTCTCTCGTCTCAGTCCAATTCAGAAAACTAAATAGTATAAAAATGGACCTGATGATATTTCTCCATGCTGAAAAGATAAGACACTTTTTCAGCCTTCCTTTTTGAGCCACAGAGAAGGAGCAGTGGAGTGGCATATGACTAAATCTTAATAGCTGTACTTGGAGCTGTCAGTCATGTATTTAACATCTCACATATCCACACCTGTCTCAACTCTTCGTTAATTTGGGGCCAGTGCTGTAGATTGGTCTGTCACCCTCTAGTGTCATTCTGAAATATGTGTAAAAGTTACACCACTGAGTGCAGCATGTTGTGACACTGCACTTGCAAAACAGTGTCAGGAGACAAGTTATTTTTGGTCAAATATGTGCATAAGGAAACTTGTTGGAGTATTAAAATGACTAAATCCCTATTACAGAAGAAAACGCATAACACATAAAAAGACACATCTGTGTTAAAACTTGCCATTTTCAGGATGTAGATGTCATTTGGACGGTGTTGTACTTTAATGTAGAGAGACTTTAAAAAAAAAAAAGAACACACAGATGGCAGAAAGAAGGAAAATGACAACCTGGGGACTACATGACAGAAAAATAACCACCTACCTGCTAGAAAACACCTGCAATTAGTGTCCAGAACGGGATTGAGTAGAAAAGTTTTTTTCCTATCTGACCACTTGAATTACAACATACTGCAAGGTAATTAATAGCTTTAATAACAACACATCAAACTATGAAGGACTGAAACTTTAAAGGGGCTATATGTAGTATTTCCGCTCCATTTGTATTTACATTTTTGATATGTAGTGTTTATATTTAGCCCTATGGTCTGGCAGCATCATGTGACCTTTAGTAGTGAGACACTCTGTCACTTTCCATGGTGAGGAAAACTAACGGCACATGCCTTTGACCAAAATGTTAGAAAGTGACAAGATAGGATGAGAACCACTAAGAAACAACTTTTAGAGTCAAAGTTAGTGACAAAGTGAGAAAGTTCACCACTGGACACAGCTGTAAATGAAATGAATGGATTTAGCTGAAATCACAGGTGATTCTACACAGGTAACTATGAGGTTTATGGCGACCTAAAGTTATTATGTAATGTTATTATCTTTGCTAAGTTGGCCATTTGTTGATCCACAGTTCAGACTAAACTGTGACTGGTTTCCACACAGGTCTTTAGTTCAGATATTGACAACACACACTGTCAAGAAAACAGAGATGTGTGGTTTAAATGTCACCGTTTTCTGTCTAAAAACAGAGCTAAGCAAATAGAGCTATAATGTAAACTATCAGCTGATGCAGCACAAGAAAATGACACATTATTATTTTGACTGACTGTTAAAACAAGTAGCTATAAGCTTTGTTTGAAGAAAACTTAATGATACCATAATACAGATGAGTGTACACTATGAGCTTTCTACTTTATTCAGCATGTTTGCCAGGCTGTGGATGCATAGGGTTGATTTGTTGGTGTTGGTAGTCCTAAGTGTGTTCTGGCACACGACTTCCCCCTGGTGTTAAGAGTTTGGAATAACATTTCTACATACAACTCCCTGAAGGGATCGGCAAAGAAATTGCAGGAAATATACTTCCAAGTTTATACTAACATAACCAATAATTCAATAAACAACAAAAGCATCAGACTGTCCAGATGTTTCCTTTTGTGACTATAATCACCAAAACTACAAAAGAAGAAATTAGCTTGTCAGATTACTTACCCAAAGAAAGCTGTTTCCTTTGGTGGTATATTTTGCATCTGTTTAAAATTTCCTCTGGCTATAGTCACTTCTTGTTTCTCCATTTGCCCCACTCTTTTTATAAACTGGAGTAGAAGTGACACACTAGATAATTTTTCTTTTTTAGGTTTATTGTCATTTGAGTATGAGCCTTTGTTTGGTGCGTGCCAGTTTCTGTGCCTTGTGGAGTGGAAAATAGCACACCATCACAACACTCGTAGGAATATTACTGCCATGCAATCTGAGATGCCATGTCGCTCTCCATCCGTTCTGCCTCAATGTGAAGTCATGGGTTTTTATATTGTCCTTGTTATCAGCAACATTACACACTTACAAAAGGCTCCACATGAGGACTTGATGGTGTCACAAAGCTTTCAAATGGTGCAGTCGCTGTATGTGCATGAGTGTGTATGAAACCGGCAGTGGAAAGGTTTAAAAGAAAGTATTAAGATGGTGGGAATGGAAGGAGGGAGGGAAGATCAGACACTAAATAAACTGTAGAACAAAGGAATGCGAAGGAGAGGAAAATGAAAGGTTGCACAGAAGTAAGTGTTATTGAGTCTCTCCAATGACATCTCCAGCTGTGCACCTCTGCAGGAGGTTACAGGGGGTCTACTGATGTTTCCCCAGAACTCCTCCTGACTGCTTCTTCCAAAGCAGTTACAGAATTATCATAATCCATTTTCAGGTTGCACTGGAAGACTTGTGCCATGTGGTGGGCTGTAAACTGAGATTAGATTCACAGCATGATAGTGAGGCACCTCTGCGCTTGCAAATGTGGATCGGATGTTAGTGTTACCCCATTTCAGGGGCAGCATCCTACAAAGGACTCAGCACATGATGCTGTGGCCTTAAGCTGTATTCTACATTCCTCACAGGAATCGTACCTAACAGGGCATTCAAGCAGTCCTTATCAAGTTGTGAAGACAAAGAGTACATGTAGGGACACAGTGTGGAAACTGGTTGGATCCTCCAAAGAGAACGAATTAGGAGTACATATTTTTTTGCGTTTCAGACTTGTCAGTGAAGAATTACATGTTTATTGTTGAAATGCAGATTTCACATTAACCCCTGAAATAGGACAAAGCGAGTGTGTCATTGTGTGTTTGTGCAGTGTGTATGTCTATTGTGCGCCTCCCTCAGACTTTATCTGTTTGAGTATGCATTGGCAGTGTCTGTGTTACCATATAAGGGTACTTGTCTGTGGCTCCCAGCTTGCCTTGGGCCATCCTGTGGTGTTTAAATCTGTGTATCATCTGTCATTTAGCCTTCTATCCCTGCGGCTCTAAGAAGCCTACTGCCTCCTCAGTGCTTGCCGCCCCACAATGCTTCTAGTACAATAACTCAGGCAAGCTAACAGGATCATATAACATAGCATGACTATTGCAAACACCAACAGTGGAATTTGCTTTGTTGTTCAGCTTTGCTATATCTCGTTCAGATTTCCACCTGCCAGTTTCACTGTTCTTTGCCGTTCCACATCAAACTTCTCTTTGTTGTCTCTCTCCTCTCTCTTCCTCCACCACTCTCCAAATTAAATACACTTTAAGGTTTCTTACGTTATGTAAGCCCTTTCAAGTTGATGTACAAACTCTTAAGTTGGTCCTGATCGAGCAAAATATCTCAGGTAATATTTGAGACAGCCCCAGTCTGTCTTGATTAACAAACACTCAGTGATTGGTGTCATGGGTACTCTGAAGTTAAACAGATCATTTTCATACTGCCAACACTGGCATATCAACAGACCAACTGAAGCTGTGCATGATGTATCTTGGCACCGTACTTAATTGGAAAAAATAACACTAATAGTCCTGATAGGGTGGTCTGCATTGTGAATGTTTCTCCCCTTTTGCTGATGATAATAAACTTGTTTCTTTACGCTCTTATACTCACATTTATACTGATACCTACATTAATTACAAGCATTTCATATGTTTAATACTGTATGTCTTTATGACAGTGTCATCATTAGCTTGTCTGTCTCTTGATTTCTATGATTTTTGTATTTATTTCCACTTACTATAAAACTCATATTCACACATCTATAGATGGATAGATATACAAATTACAAATTAACCCAGCAGTGGAAAACTGTCAGATTGCTTAGTGTCAACTGCACTGAAATCAAAAGTGTTTTACTTGGAAAAACGTTTAACTGTGAAACTTACTAAGATTGCAGAATGTGTTGCTGTCAAAGTGAAGCTTTTAGTGCCTTCTTGGAGCTATTGGGGGCTATTTTTCTTTCAACTCTTTAATAATTAGAGTCTCCAATGTGATTTTGCACAACGTTAATTTTAAGACGGTCTGAATTTGTTTTGAGTGGAAATAAGGTCATAAGGTTTCATCAGATTTATTATTGGTCATTTGGCAGGAATGAGATAAGTTGGGTTAACCAGCAACTTACTTTTACAGACAGCTTGATTGAAGAATCCCTGTTTTTCTTCCAGGGAGTGATAGCTTAACTGCCCAGTTTGCTGTTAGAGGGTGGTGATGAATTGCAAAAGGCAGAGAATTGAAATACTGCTCTGTCTTTTCTTCCTCCCTTGGTGGCTGGTCGTGGTCGCTAGTGGGGTTTAGTTTCTGTCGAGTTTCAGGGAAGAAGTGGCTGGCAGAGCAGACAATCATGCCCACCTTGTCACCCCCAAGGCCCCATGCTTCATCTCAATAAGCCCCTGTCTTCCTCCAGCTCGGGAGCAGTTGGAAATAGCATTTGGGATTTGTATGGCTTTCGCAGGTGTGTGTGTATGTGTGCATAAGAGAGAGGCAGTGTGTGTTTCTTGCTTGTGTATGTCTATGTGGATTCACTTACAAAAACAACAAAGATTTCAGGGATTTGAGCCAAAGTGAAAGATCAAGTTTCACACTGTCAGATGGACTACAGAGAAAGAAAGGGGGAAAAAAAGGAAAGTAAAAAGACAAAATGCAACGCTGCAGAGGCAAATAAAGAGCAAAAGTGAAATGTAATCAGATAGAGCAATAGAGAGAAGTGAGAAACTGAAAATCAAAGAGGGTAATAGGAGAATGTATTTGTGCTGGTGTTACCCACTGTGGTACATAAGCCTTTCTCTGCTCCGTGTAACAAAAGGGCAGACAAACGCTAGGAAAAAGAGAAGATGGAGGACAGGAGGAAGAGAGAAGAGCACATACTGACAGGAAGACTTGGCACAAAGGTTGCAAACTTTTACTTATCCCCTACTTTCCTGTATTCTTCAAGTACTTAGAGGTCAGTGCAGCAGAATTAAAAGAGAAATGTGTTGGTTTGAAGGTCATATAAGAAAAGCAACTATGGAGTGTAAATACAATGAAAGCCCAATGGAGGAGGAACAGCGGCAAGAAGAAGCAATTGTGTGTTACAGCACCTTGTTAGCAAAAAAATCTCGTATTCGGCTTCAAATCCTCCCACTGCTTTAATAACAATATTCTCCCTTTTCCTATATCACCCATCAGTCCAATTACTGTACGCGCTCTTTTTTACACTCCCTCAGACATGATTTCTAGTTACTGTCTGCTCCTAACAAATATGAAGGTCATGACAGTCCATCACCTTTGCTTACCTCTGTTCAATTTCTCACAAAGCGCAGGTCTTATTGTATGCAAATTAACAGTGACTGCAGTGTGTATCTGAAGGCATCATGACACTGAACCGTCAGCAACATATAGGCATCTAGTGTCTGATTTTCTGGGAACTGCCTTGTATTTCCCTCATGTTTGTGTGATTTGTGTGTGTATGTGCATGTATTATATTAGTATTTCACTGACAGCGTCCAGATTTGACTAGCGCATCACAACTTGTGACAGCCAATTAGTCTGTCATTTGGAGATCTCCAGAGTGGATGCGGAGAAGTTACAAAAATAAAAGCTGGTGGGGGGGTATGTTTATATGCAAATACAAGCCAAACACTGTCACACTATACCTTTATTTGAATAAAGACATTAGACATAAATCCAATTCTAAGTAAAAATGATCACGATACTAAAAAAATAATAATGTGTCAAGAGAAATTAAATCATTGAATCTGAAACAGCTGGGTTTCTCTAATATTATTATACCCTTCTATCGTTTCTAAAGTGAATATAATAGAGAGCCTAAAATGATAAACTAAGACAATGCATATTACAATGGAACGTTGTTTCCCTCCGGTAGCAGATGTGTGAATGTAGAGATGCCTTTAAATAATGAAAATAAACAAATGTTCTTTTCTCTTTTATATTGGACAAATATGCAACTAATGGCACCTTTGTTCAAAAAAACCCACTAGTTTTTCTAGTCACTGTTGCTTTATCAATGACTGTGCGCTCTGTCAGTACTGTTTAACCTTTGTCTACTCATGACAACATTAATGTGCTTGTGGACAGCTCAGTGCACTCATCCATGTATGACTCGATGAAAAGATGCAAGCAGGGTTATTGTGCACAGACAGACATGTTTCTGTGCTCCAAGGAGGCTTGTTATACACAGACTGCAGCATAATTCATCAGCCATAATCTTGCGAGGAATGATAAGTGTGGAATGACCTCCAGGAATCATGACGGACACTTTGCCATTTGGGAATGTCACAGCCTCTGGACCGCATGCCTTTAGCAGTCAGTGATCGCATCCCAGGAAGCAATCATTCCGACCCCCTCATCCTGTATTTCCCTCAAGCGCTCAGAGAATTACATTTTCATTTTGCTGCAAGCACCTTGATGCATTGCTGTAATCCACCAAGTGGCTGAAGTACAACCCACGCAAAGGGTGAGGCTGAGGCTGCACCTAAACTGCTAATATTATAAACCTATGATGAGACATAAAATGGGTTCTTATCACATTAAGGTTCGGTATATGGGCACAGGGGCAGTTCCACTTGTCATGCATGTCTTTACATAATTCACTCTATTTACTGTAAATGACGCAGTTATATTAATATTTTACAACTAGCATCTTTATTTAAATGTAATACACTAGAATAGCAATCTACAAGACCCCCATTTTAATTTTTAAACAGTGTGGTGTGTTGAAACATGGTTAAAACAATTCAGTTGCATCATTTTTATTGCTAAATTTTTATAGCAAGATTGTATCTTCATACATTATTGCATCATGTTGACATACAAAGATAAAGCTAAAGTTGCCGGCCAAATTATTAGCAACAAGATACAAAACAAATGACTGGAGTGACAGCAGTATACTTGCCTCCAGTGTTATTTTCCTCCATGAGAAGTGTTGTCTAGAGAAAGCTGTCTGTAACAGCACTAAGTAGAAAGTAGTCAGGCAAAAAGTAGGAAGACATGTTAAAAAAAAAAAAAAAAAGTACGTAGCAACAAGCAAGCCAAACCACTAATATGTGGGATACAAAATGGTGTAATACTGTGGTAACAAGATGATCAGCGAGAGTGAGAGGACTGGATATCAGGGAAAAATGGGGCAAAACAGCAAGGCAGACTAGTTAATTGGAAACATACATGAGTGGCCAAGGTTACAGCTGAACTGCCAGACACTAATAAGTGCATGCACTGCAGTCAAGACAACCCAGACACTTCTAACTTCCATGAAAGATCATAACCTGACAGCTGCTCGACACATTTTGATTTTTGTATTTTTTTTTTTTTACTATTGCTGTTGTGTTCTTTGTCACATACTAGTTTTACATCTGTGTCTAAGTCAGATGTTACTCACACACACCTCTACCTATACATAGATTTAATATTTTTATGCTCACTGTGGTATTCAGATAAATATAGCCCTCTACTAAGTGATGTATGTGTTTGTTCTGTCAGTCACTACAGTGTCTGACTGACAACTGTTTATGGAGTCGGGACGCTACTCCGTGGAGTTGATATGCGTGACCTCAGTGAGAGACAATTGCCCTCCAGCTATAAATTAAACACATACAGAAATAGATGACGCCTTCAAACTCAGTCTCTGAAAAGTTGTTTGCAAGTGTTTGTGAGGCATAGGCCAGTTACTTATCTGTCCAACTAGTCCAAAAGATGTTCATGTTACTGTGAGCAGAGCAAAAAGATCAGAGGATAATGATGATGATATACAATTAATGTGTTGTGAGTCCGTTTTCATATTAATCATCCCTTTGTAAGGTCATGGCTGAGATTGTTATGAATATATATGAAGTATGTATTAGGGCACATGTACAGGCATGTACAAGTGTGAGATTGCTTGTATGATAGCGTGGGTAGTCTCCCCCAGGGAAGGTCAGGGGCATTAGTAAGATCAGTAAAGCAGTCTTGTTCATTTTATTAACTGTCTTCCTGATTACATCTTGCCCTGGGGTATGCTGCCTCCATTAGCCAGGTCAAAGCATGATTACACCAGAATAGATTAGCGTTCTATTTTCCTCACTTAGAAACCACTATGGAGGAATGAGACCTTGGATATTGATACTCAAATGTGAATGCATATACTATGAGTAACTTCATTAAAGCCTCTGAAAAAGACAATAGCCAGAGAAACAGCCCTTGACCCTGTAGCCTTTTGTTTTTAAGTCCCTATCTGTGAAAGCAATAGACTTGTCCTGAGGCAAAGAATATAAATGTTAGTCCGCTAGTGATTTAAAGGTTAAAGCACCTGTGTTTTTTTGTTACTTCAGCCTTTCAAAAGTAGGTGTCAAAGAGGAATAATCACAGGGCCTGAAAGACAGAACAGAATCTTGATGTTTGTAAGCGAACACAAATAGTAGGATTGCAAGATAATGCATCATGACTCAGTTGTGCAGTAAGCAATCGCTAAAAAGAAAAAAAAAAATCATAGTAGATGTGCCCACAGCAAATTCTGCCCAACGCGCCTCTTGATAAAAAATAGAACACGTTCCCCATTGGCAATTGTCTCTGTTGACTAAAATGTCGAACTTTGGATTGATAGGCACTGTCAGACCTCTACACGCTGCACGCCATTGGGGATTTCCTTGGATTGAAATTTAGATGGACGGATACATGTGACATTTCTAAACTCAATTTTCAATTATGGACGAGGCCTCTCCAGCTGCCTACACTGAGCCCTGATAACTCTCTGACAGGTCCAACAAATGATGAAGGCCTGTCTTGAAATGATTGAAGTGTATTCATCATTTGCTCTCCTGTGCAGAGAGACTGAACCTGCAAACTTGGACTCAATCACTCCGGCGCTCATTAAGTGGACGCACAGACACATATGCACTTATACCACACTCAAGGTATTTACTGCCCTACATTTTAGGTACTCTCTGCAGTTATATAAATGAAAATCCACCCATATCATAATGACTTTTAAATAGACTCTATTTAGGCTGTCCATTAAGATGCAGTAAATATGATGCTTTAAAGACCCACATAAAAATAATTACAATTGTTTACTAATGAATTAAACTGATGTACCTCCCAAGTAGTAAACTGTCTCCATATGACATTGGTGAGTTATAGTTTTATACTGTCATATTTAAGCCCCTCTTCTCAATTTTCCTTGAGTCTTTGCCTCGACTCCTCAGCCCTCCTAATAAAGATGCAAGAGGAGGAGTTCAGGCAAAGAGCTGAGGTAATGGGCATTTAACAATATGAGACATCCTCTCCTCGGCACCATCAGTTAAATATGACATGTGGAACAACTTTGTTATGTTGTTGCAATGTTTTGTTGTATTTCATGTTCGTGTAAACTGGTGATTATCTTTATATTTAAGTCACAGTGTAGCAGTGAGTGATGTTGAGACGTGATACCTTTTTTAAAACACATTGGATTTCAATAACTGATGCAATGCAAGATTCAGAAAATGTAATTTTTAAAGTCTTGTTACTGCGTCGGTTTGTATATTTTAGATGTTTTTCACTGCTCTTTTACGTGTCACGGATCTAATCGCCTGAAGACATCCACAAGATTTCCGCAAAGCTTTGGTCAAATCTCCTTTGGTCAGTCTGCTCTGTGCTCTGTCCTCAGTCTTTGGGCCTCCGTCCTCTGTCTGTGATCCCCAATATGCATTTAAGGGAACTGAGACAGCCTTCAAGGTGGTACACTGAAATCAATTTCTAGGTCGCAGTCCAGCATCAGTGAGTCAAGGAGCCAAGGAGTTGAAAAACAAGGCAGAAGAGGCTACGTCACTCCTCAAAAGTAACACCCTAAAGGATCAAATTTGGAACAACTTCCCGAATAAATGAATCCCAATCCTCCTGACACAGTTTGACTAACACATCAGCATATGTAAAGAGGAAAAACAAACCTTGAAATGCAAGTTTATTTTACTCACACTAAAAGATCTTTTACAACTCAAACCGAAAGTTTTGGAGTCTAATTAGAATGACTAGACTTGAAGATTTTCAAAGTACAAACATTCCCACTCGCTAACACAAGTCTGCACACAGTATATTCTGCACACCAACACATATACAGTTACACCCTCTCAGTTGGTGGTAGTTGGTTCAAGGCCAGACAGTGTAAAAGAAAATATAAGAGAAATATATACTGTACCTTAGTTTTAAAAAAGGAAAATTCATATGGGGTTATTACACACATTAATGCACGAGTTTAAAAACTTTCCAACTGCCAGCCCCTATCTCACCCCTTCTCATATCCCTTTATCATCCTGTATTTTTCCTCATGCAAACTTCTGCAGAACTCTCCACTGGCAGATCCAGTGAGCGCTCCACAGATCTCTCAGACACTCGGTGCATTGAGCTGTCAAACCCAAACCAAAGCAATATCGCTGCCCCCAGCCAACACAGCAACCAAACAGGGAGATTGGACAGAGAGCTGAAAAGTTACCTAATTATGGAACACAGTGCATCATTAAGACTCCAATAATGAGCCTCCACAAGCCAGGTGCAGCCTCACCTGTCAGCCACGTCCTCATTACTAATATGGTCATCATGTTCCTTGGGACATCATGGACAGGTTATTAAGGAATGATGGGCAGGTGAGCAACACTTGGTTTACTGCAAAAGTATAAATCTTGTGCTTAAATCTTAAATGTTGTGAAAATAAATTGGCAATTTGTTATAAATTGCAGCAGCTTTTTATCTAAATTCAACATGACCTACTGAATATTAGATTAACAAAGCATACTTTTCATGTGGTATTCTTTATGCTTTTAATGGCATGCGGTTGCTATTTTATGAGAAGAGTTCGGTGTGGAGTTGTATTTGGATTTACACGCCCACCTATGGTAAAAATCAATCTATTATTTTGAAGCGTAAGTATAAGGTAAATAATATCTCAGCAGATGTGTTTTTCTTCCATCTCTGTTTGAAGAACTCATGCCGATTGCTCTTGTTCATGTGAAGGCTTTAGCTTTATACATTTCACACAGTGCAGTGATGCACTATGTACTTTCTCTGGTTTGCTTTATAGCTGCTGTTATTGCAAAAAATCTCTTTGGTGAAGACAGTTGACAGGTAGTTCACACACCAAGAGAGCCTTGGATAGTTTCATGAGCTTTATTTTAATGTGTGTGCGGTTTGTTTTAATGTTTGTGCTGTCCTGTTATTATACAGAGCAACATCTAATAATTAGACACAGAATAGGAAGCCATGAAACACCTTTAAAATAAGAGCCACTTCAGCCACCGCTTGTACCGTCCTAATCACCATGATGTATTAAACATAATCATATTAATGCACTATTCGTTCCATTCACTGTGCCCATTAAAGCACTGATAAATATTTATGGTCAACGTATTTGTCCACACATAACGCATGGGTGGCATTAACATGAACTGTGTGTCTCTGATCTGGCAGTTTCTGCAGTATCAGTTTTTTCCTCATTAATATGCAAATGTATGTAGGAAGGTCTTCCAAAAATCTGTAGGGAAAACTGAATTCTTTACATCTTTCTTTCTTTTTTTTTTTTGCATTCTTATACATGGGATTTAAAGAATGTATTGTGATCAACAAAATGCTGACCTCTAACAAGATGTCCTGTGTCCCATTTTTTGTTTAAATATAGTATTAGTTAGCAGCAGACCTAACAGATTTCACTGACTCATAGACCCAGTTTTCTATTGTACTTACACATACTGTAAATCACAGAAGTCAGCTGTTGTTTTACCATATTTTAACTAGTGCTGTCAAACAATTACAATTTTTAATCTGATTAATCACAGGGTTACTCTGGATTAATTTCGACTAGTCACAATTAAATATCATTCATTTTTAATCTATATTAATTTCTTTTCATTTTTGCATGAGCAAACCGATTCAAGAAGGAAGGGAATATATACGCACTTAACGTGTTTATTAAACACCTTCAACAGTTTCAACGAAACAACTTGAAACAACTATTCCGTCTTGGGTTTTCTTGTCCTCATATTTCCATCCAGAGGGCCATCTTTATGGGTTGGTTCTTCTGCCTGTCATTACCAGATCAAGTCTCCATTTGTGCATGTGGGACGCTAACTCTACTCGGACAAACTGCCCCAAATGCGTAGCCAGAGATGTTCAGAGTCATTCTGCATTGCAGATGGGGTAATGGCTTTAAAATGTTTAATCAGATTAATCATGATGACGGATTAATCCACGTTCATGCATTAATTTTGACGGCCCTAATTTTTAACATAAACTAGGGCTAGGTAACATGTCAAATTAATTAGATTAATCAAGGTTTTAACATTCTTAAAATCGTGAAAAATGCTTAAGTTAAAAAATCTACCACTGGAGGCTTTCATTCAACATTCAAATGCAACCTGTTTGCTTCTTGTCATATATTTACTGTTGTTTTGTTTTTTTTGTCAGATACTTAAAGAAATAGTATATTTGAACTACTTGTAGACAGAAAACAATTGTTCAATTGTTTTTGTTCATCTGCTAACCTTAAAAGTTTCACAATTTCTAATCCTATCAATGTATTTAAATAACTCATGCAAAATACAGTTTCTCAGCTTTTCATGTTCATCAGATATGACCCATTTAGATGTTCAGAGGCTCCGTATAATGAACACGGAAACACATCATCTTCTACAACACTGATTCACCAATTAAACCATTGTAACTTGACAAATGACATAAGTTATAGATGTGCATTTTCACATTCAGTTGAAGAAATATTTTGCTGAAAAAGTCACTTTTTCTTCAGTTTTCTCTGTTTTGATATAATAACCTTTGATTTTACTCTGAGTTTGTATGAACATCTACTATATATGTCAGTAAATTAAATATAGAGAATTACTTGATTTTCGCTGAAAAATGCAGATGATATTATTATGATAAATGGCGATAAGTCATTTAGGAAAGGCCACATGTACAGAAAATTTCATTTGGAAGTTGCCACGAGTTAAAATCCTCAACCATCCATAACACTGAAAAACAAATTAGACTTAATTTTTAGGTCATATCACCCAACTCTAAATAAATTATTACATGCATACAATATTAAAAGTATTTTGAACGCTATGCCTACTTACATGTGAAATTATTTACTTTTTTTTTTTAATTCAGTATGTGAGAATGTCTAACAACTCTAAGTACAGATAATTGAAAGTAGTTGAATGTGTAGGTGAGAATTTGCCAGATCCCTCTGTGAAATTATTATTTTTCCATCCATATAATGTGTCCAGTGTAGCAGAACTGGTATGAGCACAGTCAGTTCAGCACTGGTCAAGGTACAGCCTAGAACAGGGACAAAGGACTTTATGTAATGCACAGTTGAAAATGGAAAGAATCTAGGAGTTGAACCAAGAAGTTGTGCAGTCCACAGAGAGATAAAGAAGGGTAGCAAAGATCAGGGAAGAAAAGGTGGCACTGAATAAAACACAATGTGAAGAGAAAAAAGCAGTATGTTCATTTGAGAAGATGAGGGTGAAAGATAGAGAAGAGGGAGAGGAAGGAAGAGAAAGGAAAGCAGCAGTAGCACTCAACCTTTACAGAAATCAATAAATCAAGCTAAGATGGAGAGAGCGGGCAGGGAGAGAACGAAAGGAAGGGGAAACAGAGGGATGGGGAGACGGGAATACCAAAGGGTGGAAGCAGGGGGAGGACTGGAGGCAGACAAACCTGGAAACAGAGGACTGTGCAAGATAAGGGGAATAAGGTAGAGAATGTTGTTGGGTCTTCGTGTTCTCAGGCTGAAGCCCAACGGGTTAGCAGGTTTGGTCCGGTGAGGTCAACCTCTTCACCTGAAGATCAGCTGCAAACAAAGAGCGTAGTAGGAACGAAGCGGAGGAGAATGATGTAGAGAGGCATGTCAAAGGTTATTTTTTACTCTCCTTTGAAAGACAAATGAACATTTCTAAAATATCTACACTTTACAAAGCTGACCGACCTTTTTCCTCACAAAGCTGTGGCTATCTATGTCTTAGACTGCGTTAAATGCTTGTAAGACATTTTCAAGGCTGAAGCAGTGATGAGATCCTCCACATATAATGGCCTTCACAAGTAAAACAGAAGAACTGCACTGCATACTTGAGACATTCACGACCAAAACATTTTGATATTTTTGTTACCGATTCCTATTTACACATAGACTCAAGTATATCCAAGGCTAATGTTTCAGACTTTGATGATCAGGGAAAAAAGCAGAAGATAGCGACATTAACACAGCTAGATGTCAGCTCACCTCAGTTTGTGCTGACGACACGCTTTCTTTCTGGTCTGTATTTCTCCATTTAAATGAATAACTGGAAAGGTGTATTGTTTGGTGACAACATGTGAGAGTGTGACACAAAGAAAAAAAAGAAAATAGAAACAGCGTATCAGTTGTTTGGGTAGCAGCACAGCTGGACCATAAAAGGCAGAATGAAAAAAGGAGTCAGAATTCAAGGAAAAAAATGTCTTTAAGCATAAAAGCTTGAAATCCATCATGTTTCTGACAACAAAGTGCTGCAATGATGAACATAGCACCCAGTTGTCAGCAGGATTCACATCCCCTTCATGAGTAATACAAAGCAAAAATTCAGCAAGAGATTCTTTGACATTGATCGACACTAGAGAGACTTGTTTTTGTTGTTTTGTGTCACAACCACATGAAAGAAATTTAGACTTTTGTTGTGGGTGTGTGTGTGCCTGCTTGTATGTCTAAGTGCGTGGGTGCAAACACACAAGCGCAGCTAGCGTATAGCTTCCAGACTGCTGAACTGTGTTAAATGTACTTATGTCACTGTAGAAAAGATGTTTAGTTGCTGATAAATTGTTCAGTCATTTGTAAATATATGAATTATAAGTGTTTAGAAAGAGAAGAGTGTAAAAATCCTATAGCAAACTTATGAATTTAACTTGTATGGCTTGTTCAATGTGTCTGAAAATAGCTTCGAGATATGTGCTCTAGCTCATCTACCAGGTTTTTGCTCATGACAATGCCATAAAATGCCATTTCATCTTTGTGCCTTACATAATCCTAATCCTCTTAACTTTGTGTTTATTAAGCAGCAAACACCACAATGGAGTATTCAACATCTTGTCATGTGTCTTCATGTCAGTTCTCAAAATATTATTTTTCCTCTAAAGAAATATAAAACTCAAAAGACGGGAATATTTATGACTGCGACTGCTCGATATCATGTCCGCTTTGGCAGCAAGTGATAAACCCAAATCTGGGATAAAACCTTTTGGGTGACATTATGTCTGTGTTTTGTTAAGTCTACATATTCTGTGCATATTCATGTAGAATATAGCCGGGAATGCTTGAAGACGACAATGACAGTTTGTTTTTGACAGTGTTAATGAAGCTGAATAATTATAGAGGTGCACTCGAGACTTTCCACGGGGACTTGTGACTCACCGCTCAAGTGAAGACGGTGCACACTTTTTTGGTGTTTTTAAAATTCTATTTTCCTGTCTTGGATAAAGCAGTATTTAATGAATAAAGTCAAAGATCAGTGAGGACAATTTGCCATTAAATACTGCATCAGTCTTCACACCTTCGCTGTGATTTTTCTCATGACTCCCAGGTTTTTTTTGGTTTTGTGCAAAAATAAAATTATGTCACTGAGGGACTGAAAAGTTTCACATGGATTGTTCACTTTCTTACAAAACTTTCTTTCATTTCTCTTCTCTCACATGTCCTGTTTTAGTCTGTCCATAGTATTTCTCTCCGTTTTACTCTTCTGTACTACTAGCTGTCTGTTTTCTTAGCTCTGTTCTCCTCTCCATTACCTCCACTTTCTGATTTCCTTTTCCTCTCCATGCTGCTCTCTTCCCCATTGCCCTTGCCTCTGTGGAATTGTTTATGCCCTGTTCATCCTCCTCTGTAATTATGAGTGTTGTTCACTGTATCCCCATCCATATGACCAGGCTGACGGATATGTGAGGAGATGGATAGTGTGAGTGAAAAAGCAAAGTGAAAAACGAGTGTGCTTTGGCAGAAGCCATTTTCTTCATGACACATCTGTCCATCGGCCTTGACCTGAGGGGACACGGCACTAAATCTGACTTATAGTCGTAAACACACAGAGACGCACACACTGATTGAGATTACCCTGCAGTAATGATGATTATGGTTGTTTATGGTCTTCAGCCCACACTTTTGTCAGCTACAATGGCTGCCAGAGGTGTGTGTATCTGTGTGTGTACATATTCTGCTTGGTTTGTTTGAATTTGTAAGTGCATACGTGCCAACTGTAGTGCATGCTTTAAAGACTAGAAAGGGGGTAATTGCAGCAGAGTTAGGTTATTGTGTCCTTTATCAAGCAGACAAGCCAATTAGGGACACAACCATTGATATTAATTTTCTCTTCCTCCCCCTCACTCCTGTTTCCGAGGTGTTTTTCATTTAATGGACGGCTACGCTCAGTGATGGCCTGTGAAGAGTTGTAGATGTGTGCAGAGGCATGCACAGTGAAGTTACTAGAGCATGACGATGTGCTGAACACCAGACAGGGTAGGAAGGGCTGGCCCCAGACCTGTCAGGGAGGTGGATTGCGTTATGGGTGCTTTCAGGTAGAAACTGTTGAAATAACTCATTATCCTTCACCAGTCTGTCTGCTCTGTGTTCTGATGTAGACAACGGAGATGTCTTGCCTGACACATTGCATGGGCTAGCAGCTACATTTCTGCACTGTTTCTTTGCAGGCGTCTCTACCACTAAAATTAACTTTTGAAGGAATTTAGTGTTTATATCCCAAGCAACAGGTGCCTTTGAGATCTGTGCTATGGGAGTTGATGATTGAGACTGAGCAACTTTTCAGTAATCGACTGCAATTCATCCAGTCAAGCTTTGTATTTTTATTAATTAATCCTTACTATTCGAAGAAGCTCATGAGAACGCCTGAATACAGCATGAATCTCTTTGAATGTGTACTAGATTAGTTAGGTGTGAACAAACTGCAGTGGTTAGTTAGTACTTATTTTTCTGTCATTGTGACACTGAAAAGTTATTGAGGGACAATAATATGGATACATTATTGTCTCTTGTTTTAATAACCCCCCCAATGTGTGCTTTAAAGAAGTTATGAATAGTATTGATAAAGTATTCCAAACCATCTAACAGCAGGGGGAAGCCACATACCAGAACACACCTATGTCTACCAAAACCACAAGCAGATGTATCCACAGACTCGCTGAATAATGCAGAAAGCTCTATATTTAAGGCTACACACATCTGTATAATGGTATCATCAAGTTTTCTCTCTCAGATAAAAAACTTATTTCGCTTTTTTGACAGAAAACAGTCATAAGCTCCACCTCAACGCCTCTGTTTTCCATACAGTTTTTGTTAATACCCGCACTAAAGATCTGTTTGGAAACCTCCAAACAAGGTCAGAACTGTTACAGTTTAGTCTGAACCATGGATCAACAAATGGTAAACTGAGTAAATTAAACTAAAACTAAAATATTAATATAACAACTAGAAACTTAAAAATTCATAAGCCTCCAAATCAAACTCAGCTGTGTCGAAGAAACACTGCAATTTTAGCCTCAGACTCCATTCTTTTCTTTTAGAGCTGTGTCCAGTGGTGAAAATAACAACAGTGCTTCTGGCTTTTATCACTTTGTCATGTTTTTTTGACTCTAAAAATGGTTTCTTAGTGGTTTTCATCCCATTTGGTCACTTTCTGACACATTGGTCTATGGCCCCATAGTGTTAGTTTAGTTGGGAGACCAGCAAAGTGACTCAGTACTCCCTCTAGTGGTCACATAAATGCCCCAGACCAGCAGGATAAATATTCAATCCATATCTCTACAATCCAATACATTGGCATCTTTGACATAACCTCATAACTCTTTATTCTGGAGCTTTTAATGGTACTCTTAGGTCATATTTGAAAGTTGTAAAGTACAAATACTACATATACTGTAGCTCCTTTAGGGACATACATAGAAGTTATTACCCTTTTGTTCAAAACAGACCTCCTTCTTTCCATTTTCTTAGCTACTTCAGACCAGAAAACCCAGGGATTATCAATAATAGGTTTTTCATAAATTATAAAATCAGTCCAGTTGTCAACATGTACTGGTGTTTTAACTCATGGGAGAAGCTGAACTTTGAAAAAATAACTTTTTTTCACTCACTTGATGCTACTCACCTGTCATAACTGAGAATTCTGAGTCAAGCTCAGAAAGCCCTAATGGATCTGACCATCATTGAATCTGAAAGACATATAGTCATGGCCAAAAATGTTAGCAGTGACATAGTTTGTTTTTGCAAGTTTTGCTCTTTCGTTTTCTTCTTATCTTTTCTTTATATATATTTTCCACATTTTCCAGGTACATCAAAAACATTTTTTTTTGTACACCTTTCAAAGACTTTCATTGGCAAATAAATCACATTTATGCAAAGACTAAATTGTGTCACTATCATAACTTTTGGCTGTGACTGTATGTCCTTAGTGGTGCACAATATATATCTTAAGTTAACTGTTAGTTACTTGATCAGAGATAATTGGCTTCAGTTAGAGAGTAGAGCAGCTTGTGACTGTACTGTATGTATCATATGCAGCTGTTTTTATTCATTATACATGCTCAAAATATCAATGATGGTCAAAATCATCATTAATCTATTCAAATAAATGGTCAAAGCTTTGCACTGAACAGCTAAATCTAATCTGACTGACAAACTTCACAGTTGGTTACAGCCTTAATGTCCTTAAACCGGTCAGCCTTTCTGTTTCAGTGGATTTTTTTCAGTCTGAGAGTGTAGATCCATTAGTAGCACCAACACAGCTCTGTAGATAATGGCTAGCTTCTCTAATGGCTACAGCTATACCTGAAATAAATAAGCCAGCTGTTTAATGTAATTAATGGTTGGCTTACTTTTTCTATAGCTTCAATTGACCAAAAAACAGTGATCAATCTGTGACATTAACCTTAAATAATTCACATCAGCTTTTACAAAGTTCTTACATTTATTCATCCAAGGATAAGGAATAATAGGGAGTAATAGAGCATAAGCATTAAATAGATTTTGGTCTGTGTTGTAGCCCCTTACAGATCAAACTATACGGGATAGACAGGGGAGGAGAGGGTGTGTTTCAAATACATCTTCAGATCATGATCAGAGCAAGGGGAGGTTGCAATTAGCATGGATTAAAGGGCAGATTATAGCACAACTAATGAGAACATAAAGAGATTAAATGCCAGAGAAGAGTCATGGAGACATGGAATTGATAGACAGATAGGAGGCATGGCGAAAAAAGTGAGGGGGAAAAAGAGAGGAAAAGCCACTGAGACCAACTGATATGAGGATGTTAGGAAAGGTGTGCAAGGCAGATATGAGAGAGAGAGAGAGAGAGAGAGAGAGAGATAGAGAGAGAGAGAGAGAGAGAGAGGAGGCGGGGGGAGAAGGGCAGACTGGTAGAGCAAGAGATCCAGGACTGCAAGAGAAGGTAGAAAGACATAATAGGAAGCGAGATAAAGAGAAAGAGGCCTCTGAGACCAAGAGATATGAGAGAGCAAGGAAAAGACAGGGTGAGTAGAGAGAGGCCTAAATATGTGGGAGCTGTAGAGATGGAGAAAACCGTGGCAGGGACAGGGGGCAGTGGGGTTCTGGAAGTAAATTGATGGATAGGTGGTCCACCAGCAGAGAAAGATTGAAACAATGGAAAGAGACAGGGGAGCCAAGCGAGGACTCAGACAGATTAAAAGGAGCAGGCAAGAGAGTATACACACACACACACGCATGCACTTGTATAGATAAACAAAAGGGTGGAGACAAAGACAGACTAACACAAATGCTCTTTTCTCCTCGTGCACACACCCAAACTCACACTGCATTATCTGTCGCTCTCGTGAGGGATCTCGCGGCATGGCTAATATGCCTCCCCACAGCCTCACTACAAAAACAGAGATGTTAAGAGGATAGGAGGGTAACAAAGAGCAGCAGGTTCAGAGTACAGACTCCAGGCTTTCTACACAACAAACAGAAATGCAAACAAATGATGACAACAAAGAGCAGAAACCAGCCGTGCCCTGACAAAGACGAATTGATCCACAACTTTGTGTAAAAGTGCTCCAGGACCGTGAATGAATGCATGAATGTGTCTGGGAATACTCCTTTGGAACAGTGCATTGGCATATATATATGAAATATATGCATGGATGGGCATGCACATTTTGGCACTTGGAGTGTGTCCTTATGGGTGTTTTTCAGCTAATACAAGAAGTTGACAGCATGTCTAAGACTTACTTTTTTTTTAACTAAATAATATAGTAGCTGCTCTTGTTAGAGGAGAAAGAAGACAAGTATTGATTCACTTTCACACTCCACAGAGATCAGTGTAGAGAGCAGATGATGTGTTTATGCCGTCTATGCATGTGTGCACCTGTGTGGTTGCAAATACTGCCAACCTGACCGCTGACCGACACCTGTCACTCTCAGACTGCTGAGCAGGAATTCAGTGTAATTAATGACCCTTATTTCCTATGTGAGCTATATGAGAGAAGTAAACTTTAGGGTTATGAAAAGCATTCTGACATTTCAGCTTCACCAGGCCACCTTTCTTAAAAGCCATCATCTCCCAGACTGAGGATATAAGCAACTGAGCATAGCGAGTGCCATTTTGGATCCACTGACCTTTTAGTTCATGGTCTGACTAGCAGTGATCCCTTGATATGAAAGAAGGGCGGCCCAGGTACTTCTGCTGCTTTGAGGCCGAGGATTCTTTTATAATAATATGTTTTATGCGAATAAGTTTTATCTGTACAATGTTTAAAAAAAACAATGTTTGAAAAAGGTCTTGGAATTGTGATCAACTCCTAATTTGAACAACATGGATGACTTTTGTATCAGTAGTACTCCTGAGATCTTTGTGAAGTGAACAAGAGTATTATGAGCACAACTTTGGATAGAATTTCCTGGATGGAGCGTTGATGCTTATGAGAGAAGGATAAAACTGTCAGAACTCTTATCACTACGGCGACAGCAACACTGTCACACTATTTCTCTCTGTCTTTTTTGTTGCTGTCTTTCCTTTTTTGCTGTCATTGCTCTTATCTCACAGCCCCCCTATATCTCCTCTCTCTCTCTCTCCGTCTTTGTCTTTCTCTCTGATGCTCTATCTGTCTTATGGTGTATACGTTTGCAAAAAAATATACTAGACATGATGGAGATGTAAGCATTAACCTCCCTTTATATGGAAGAAGAAAGATAGGAGAGTGTGTCTGTGTGTGTGTGTGTGTGTGTGTGAAAAAACAGCAGATAAAGCTATCACGATAAGCGGTGTAGTGTTTCTGTCCCTGGTGACATGAGGAACAAAACCCCAGTGTTTATCAATCCATCATGTCTGTTTTTATCTCTCACGTGAACATTTAGTAAGTTTGTTGTGGGATTTGATCATATTACACAACCCAAAGTCAGTGTACTGATAGATCAGCGGTCACATCTCAAGACAGATTGGAGAAAAAGATGATGCATGATATATTTTCAACATTTGTGAACCAAAAAAGAATTTCTTATGAGCATTTTTAGATCCTTTTTACATTGTTTAATCTTACTTGCATAACAGAAAGTTCTGTGTCCATAAACAAAATTATGCCACCTTTTTGTCATATCAAATATGGTGTCCCTCAAGGCTAAATTCTTGATCCAATCCTTTTTTCATTTTACATGCCAATCCTATGTATGTGTATATATATATATATATCCATTGCTATGCTGATGACCCTCAGTTGTACATTCGTATGAAGCCCTCAAACCCAAGTATGCTGAATTCTCTACAGAACTGTGATATCAAAAATTAGGTGTCAGGAAATTTTCAACAACTTGACTCTAATAAGACAGACTATCATATAATTGGTCTGCAGAACTTGCCACAATTTATTAAGCCTGTTGCAAGAAACCTTGGTGTTATATTTGATGGTAATTTTATGCTTTCAGCAACACACTACCAATTTTATACAACAGCTCAGAGAGTTTTAATCAGCTCAGAAATATCACCAAGATAAGACTTATATTAGATTTTAGAGATGCAGAAATAATTATACATGCTTTTATCACCTTAGACCTTGATTATAGTAACCGTTTCAGCCAATAATATCTGAAATATCTATTCCATCTATATGGAATAGAGCTGAGGAGAACTAAGAGACATGAACACATTACACCTGCTTTACCTTGTTGACAATGGCACCCTGTTTGTTTGAGGATGGATTTTATTGATTCCTTTTATATTTTAGACCTTAACCCATATCAGCTGTCACATCCTCACATAGTGGTCTTCTGTCTAACCTAGTGTCCAGGCTGAAAACTAAAGACAGCTGAGATCTCTCAGCTGTTGCCCCAAAGCACTGGAAGGCTGTGTGAATCATTGTCTACTTTTCTGTTTTTTCTTAAAACATAGTTTAACTAAAGGGCACTTCCTGGATTTATCTGAGCTGCAGGTTAATTTTCTTATTTTTATATACTCTTTTAATTCTCTTGTCTTTGGTGTTTTACTATTGTGTGTTGTACCTTGTGTGAACAGTACTTTAGAAGTAAAGATTGTTGTTGTTGTTGTCGTTATTACTAGGGGGCTTTCAGGCTCCTTACAATGACTGGATACACAGATGTAGAAATGTAAGGGTTTTTTTCATGTACGTCTCAAAGAAAAATTACATTTTAGGCATCAGTGACTTATAGAAATTTACAAAAACACTTTATTCCAGTGATTGGCAAGCAGATAGCAAAACAGACTATAAACAAGGAAACTGTTTATAAGTAAGTTGATTTAGACTTGTAGTATAAGTTGGCACACCTGAAAGCTGATAACTGCCCAGTAAAACTGTGCCAAAAAGACAGCCCATAAACTGTGACATACACTTAAATACATCCCAGATCTCAGCTATTTCTGTAGTTAGTGGAATGTTATGTCACATAACAACAATCGCCCAAACAGAGAGTGAAGTTGTGTTTCTTTTATAGATGTTAGGTGATGCATCAGTTCAGGAGAGCTTTGATCCCTGGACGAGGCCAGCACCAGTCTTTTTAACGGGTTTCATCATAAAATAAAACTATTCATACCAGTTACCATCTTCTTTTTATCTTTTCTTTAAATTTATAGCCCTGCCGAGCTACATCTTGCACTTCATCCAAATCAAACCAGAAGCACTTTTTCAATCTTTTGTAACGATGCATTAACACTTTCATATACACCTAAGCCTGTTCATTCTCTAGCGGGTTTCTTATAATTACTGTGCACCTGTTTTCTCAAACCCAGGGCTTTTTATCACCTAAACATACATAATGTTTCCCACGTCTACACAAACCTGCACCCCATAAACACAGACATGCTGCTGAGCTTCATCTTGGCAGTGCCCTCTCTGCAGCTCTCCATATGAACTCTCTGCCAGCATGATTCTATCTCTCCTCCCTCACATCTCCATCCATCCATGCTGTCGCTCTCTCATCTCCCCCTCCACACCCCGTTCCTCACTCTCTCCACTCCTCAGTTGTTTGTTCTGGCAGAGCTTAAGCCAACGCACACAGGAGGCTTAAACTGGCACAATACATAGCTCCCCATCCACCTGATGCCCTGCTACAACTCCTACATCACCTCTGCTCTCCTGTCCTCGTTTCTCTTCACCCAAGGCTGCTCCCCCCATTTTTCCTCATTTCTCCTCTTTTATTTTTTCCTCTCCTCTCCTTTTTTCCTCCTCTCTTCATTTGTCCTCTACTTGTTCTTACTTCCATTCTTTATCCTCTCCTTGTTTTCCTCCCTTCATGTCTTGTCTCCACATTTCTCCTCTCCTTGTTTTTTTATCCTTTTGTTTCCTCCTCTCCTCTCCTCTCCCCTCCTTTACAGTCCATCATTTGTTTTGTCATTTATTTATGTAGAGAGTGTAGGCCTGCAGAAGTAGGAAAATAAAACACTTTTAAGCTGCTTTTGTGTGTTTTGTTTGAATCCTTTGCTTGCAGTATAAAAAAGAATGGGAGGCTGGTACTGCTTGTCTCAGGAAAAATTTAACCTTTAAAGGACAATGACATGGGCATGATGTTTTTCATTTACGTAATAATTGGATTTGGGGCTAAGTTGGGTATGGTTTGGGAGGCTAAAGGGCTAAGAAGTCTTGGCTATGATTGGGGACCTCACTGACCTAAATGTGAAGGTCTCGGACTTGAATTTGTTTTCTCATTTCTATGCAAGCAAAGGAACTTGAACGCACACGCGCACACACGCACGCACACACACACACACACACTTATACACAAAAAGGAAGAGGATTGTGGAGTCTCTTGAGGAGGTAGTAGTTAATCCTATTGACGATAGCATGTCTGAACAGTGGCCTTAAGAGAGATGAGGCTAATTCTCTTTATGAGGACAATAAACCCACAGGTCACCCAGGCCAATTACATACACACAACTAGTGTGTGTGTGTGTGTGTGTGTGTGTGTGTATGTATTT
>JAPQRP010000015.1:25278912-25292245 GCA_037367295.1 Apogon hyalosoma | reverse complement strand
ACAGACACACCCAGAGATTCCTCCTGGACTTTCACATACCATCAGAAAAATGAAAATATAATAAAACAGTATATCACACCTCTCAATGCAGTTGTGCTGCATCAAAAGTTTGCTTTAATCCCCTCCTATAAACACTGTGGCTCAGGAGATTTTATTGTCTTTGATGAAATTTGACAAAGTGATATTGACAATGCAGCTTATTTTCCGGAAGTAAAGAGAGAAACCTAATATTGTTTCACTCTCTCTTGCTGTTATTGTGATATATTGCCAAAATATATTACACCAAAATATTTACACCTATCTCTCTTCCTGTTTACTGTCCCACGCCAGAATATTTTATCTAAGGCAAAAGAAAACAATATTAAATTCCTTATTGAAAACAATGATCCTTCACCTCTTACTGACTCATTAAAACAGACACACTCTTTCAGGAACATAGCCGTGTTTGTGTGTCGACAGATGAGACGGCATACACGCAAGTTGGCTGATAATAATGCAAAAGATGATTGTTTAAATACTGCTCTGTATCAGTGTTTTTATAGATCTGTAAAATCACAGGTGCGATCTGTGACTAAGTATGCCTGTCAGTCGCAAAGGAATTCTCCACCCAGCTGTGTAAAACATGTTGAGCAAACGGATTGCATTCACAATGCAGCTGCTAGTTGTCAATATAAATCACATTAATGTGACAGAGCTTCAAACAGTTAATGATTTAACAATTAATCACTTGTAATGGGAGTTTGGAGAGTTTGTACCTCTACTCATTACCTTAATAAAAGTTTGTTTTCACTTTTGCTTTACTTTCTGTGAGGTGCATGAGCATTTTAGCAGCTACCAGTGGGAACATGACTGTTTCTCTTTCCTGAATCTTAAAGGCTGTCTGTATTGTCTGTGTTTTTATTGTCTCCCCAGATGGGACCCCCTATACGTGGTGGGTGGGCCGTGGCAGTGAGAAGCACTTCTACTGGGGGGGCTCAGGGCCCGGCATCCAAAAATGTGCCTGTGGCATCGACAGGAACTGTACTGACCCCAAATATGACTGCAACTGTGATGCCGACCACAAACAATGGTAAGTCAGACTGTACATATTCAGAAAAAGCCCTGTTTGCAATACATAGCATTGCTAAGAATAATGGTTTTACAGCAACTTTAAAGTCAGCAAAAGTAGCAGGTAATAAAAGGTTCTCAATAACATCAAGTTCCAGCTTAACAGCTTTGCTGCATCACTAGTGTGACTACAAGTTCTGTCACACATTTACTGACTGAAAAAAGCTGCACAAATTTAATCCTTTAAGAAATATTGTATAGATGACATTACCACAGAGCAGTCATTTTCATGTGGCAATGATTCTGCTATTACTCTACTATTGCTCACTGCAGAGTAGCAATTTGGTGTCTCTCTCAAAAGTTATTCACCCACAGATTGTGGCAGCCAGTCAGAGGAAACTGTTAACTTGTGTTTTATTTTTTTCACCATTACATATAGTAGCCTATGTACTATTATTTAGAATTATAACCATCGTATAAGGTCACTGTTTCTTAATACGGTTGATGTGCACATGCTCATATAATTTAGGTTGACATTAATATATAAAAACCTCTCTATAACCATGCATTACTACTGAAGAAACAATACCCTTTAAAGCGCTATGTTTAAACATCTTTGTCATGGATAATGTTTGTCTCAATGTGTTGGTTCCAAATCCTGCCTTAACTGGGCAGGCTGATGAGGTCTAACAACAAAGCTAAAATGTCTGAATGATGAATCCCACCATCAATGATGCATTTACTTAAGAGATGTTCGCCTCAAGAACTAACAGTTTGTGTTTGAAAGCTCTTTTAGCCAGCTGATGGATATTCTCATTAAACCAACTGTATTGTTTCTTCAAGTGTGTTCATGCATGTGCATACTGTATGTTTCAATCACTTTCATGTCCCCCTCCCCATCACTAAAACTGATGAGATTACAAATAAGGCTCGTTCTCATTAATATTGATACATTAATGTCTCATTGTTTGGATGAGTGACTTTTTGAAATATTACCCAAATAACTCTATTTCCAGTCATTACCCATATTTTTGGCGGCCCACACCACAGATACACACACATTCAGACACGCAAAGCCATAAATTACATCTCGGTGTTTCATTTCCACACTGCAATAAACGGCAAACAATTAATATTAAATTGTTTTGGGAAGCATTTAGAACATGTACATATGTATGTATGTTGTGTGGTGTTGTTTTCATGCTGTTTGAGCTTGGATTCACCTCTTCTCATTTTCTGTTATGTTTCATTCAACGTGTCTTACAGGAGAGAAGATTCTGGGCTTTTGATTTATAAGGAGC
The DNA here is from genome assembly GCA_037367295.1 of Apogon hyalosoma. NCBI lineage: Eukaryota > Metazoa > Chordata > Actinopteri > Kurtiformes > Apogonidae > Apogon > Apogon hyalosoma. Next base: position 25,289,897 of record JAPQRP010000015.1, on the reverse strand, counting down.
ACCTGCCTGTCAGCCAGGTTGCAGTGGGTGACACCAACAGACCTGGTTCTGAAGCCAAGCTCACTGTTGGGCCACTCCGTTGCCAAGGAGATAGTAAGTGATGTGTTTGGAACGCATATGTAATGTGGAGTTGCAGCTGTTGATGCAATCTTTAGTATTTTGCTGATGTGCAATGCAGACAATCTAATGAAACCGTTTTCAAATCCAGTTTGGTGATGTAGCAACAGAGATACTGATGAAGGTGAGATGTAAAATTGTAAAATTCCATCAAAATATTATTCTGCATTTAATGACTAAACAATATACAAGATCTATGCTCTGTCAACAATAATACAGTACCAGTTTAAAAAATTAACTTTAAAAAAATCTGTTCACACTACCTTTTGTTTTTCAAAATGTGTCTCTCCTCACATCATTACAGAAGCAACTACAAACTGGTAAAAACATCTGGACAAACCACTGTTTGCGTTGGGCTTAAAACTATGGACACTAGATAACAGAAGGCTTAATATTCACTTACTACTTATTACTTTATTGGTACCAATATGTGAACTAGATTTGCCCCTAAGTACAGAGAATAAAAGTCATTAAAGGACTAATGAAGAATGCTGCAATTCAAAAAGCAAATAATTAAAAATGCCATTAAAACCCTCCAAGACATAGGTTAAGAGAATAAAACTAATCAGAGAAGACTGGAATAAAATAGTAACATAAAAAATAGCACTCGTGCCTCACAGCAAGAAGGTCCTGGGTTCGATTCCAACACCAGTCGATGGAGGTGGGACTTTTCTGTGTGGAGTTTGCATGTTCTCCCCGTGTCTGCGTGGGTTCTGTCTGGGTACTCCGGCTTCCTCCCACCATCCAAAGACATGCACTGATTGGTTAATCTAAATTGCCCATAGGTGTGAATGTGAGAGTGATTGTTTGTCTCTATATGTTGCCCATGAACTGGCGACCCATCCAGGGTGTGCCCCGCCGTTGCTCATATGTAGCTGGGATAGGCTCCAGGCGACCCCCGTGACCCTAGTGAGGATAAAGCAGGTTCAGAAAATGAATGAATGAATGAATAAAAAAAAAAATTAAAACATAGAATATATATAATATAAAACATGCTCCAATGTGACTTGTGCAGTTGTGTCCAAAATTCTACAGTTTATTTACCAGTGTGATTGCAGCCAGAACAAGACTGTTTTTATTGCGTTTAATTTTGCAAACTGAGAATGAAAACCTCCACGCAGAGGGGAGCAGCAACAGCAAATTGTTATAAATGTAAGTTACCTAAAGCACCAGTTCAGGCTGTTGAAATGTATTCTTTATGTTACATGGATTTTACTATAACACGGGTCAGGTCTGCCTCCCAAAGGTATCCAACCTGACCTCGATCTACCCTGAGTCGTATACTGATGATTCAGGTGAAGGTTCATTACACACAGCAGTAGTAGAAATGGGCAAAATGGGGTGTTAGTGTCATTGTTTCCCATCTGTCAATTTTCCATGTCCACGTGGGTATTCATAAGAAAGAGTTTATAAAAATCTTAACTTTGGACCCCCTTTTGTGAAAATGTCAGTTTTGTGATCTAAAATGATTAAGTGTGAAAGAGAGGCCCAAACACAGAGGAAAAAATGTTCCTGTTGGTGTGGATGGGGCAGTAGTTTGAGCCCAGGATTCAGCTCTGTCACCGTGTTAAGCCCTGATGGTAACAGAGGTGAATTATGTATAACATTGTCAGAGAATAAGAACTAGTACATATTTGTAGATAAAACTGAACTGATTTAGTTAGTTTAATAATCTGCGTTACTGGAACTTTAATGGAGCCCCATGTGTCCAGAGTGTGGGTCACACAGAAGGTTTCTGCCTGAGGATGTTCAGGTGCGCTCTGATTTGAGAGAGTTAAAAGGTCAGTAATGTAGCTAGGAGCTAAATCACACTGTGCTTTAGAATTATCAGAGAGATCTTAAAAAGAACTCCTGTCCTTATGGGGAGCCAGTCTGGGATAATGGAAACTGGTGAGTGCATTCTGGATTAGCTGCAGGTGCAAAAGAGACCTTTGAGTAAGGCAGGAGTGCTGCAGTTGCAGTGGCCTAATTGAGAGGAAATATGTCCGTTAATGACCTTCTCCAAGTCAACCGCTGAGAGCAGTTCAAAATAATTCTCAGCTGGTTGTAGAGGCATGACTGCATAACCTTTTTGGACACCCCATCAAAGGCAGAATCAAACAGCTCCACTCTCTTTAACAGAGCTCTTATTAACAGTATTGACTGTGTATGTAGCCTTTAAAAAGTCATTGAAGAGACAGTTCTGTGTTCACTGTTAAATTGTAGACTTTTATCAATGATTATGTTTATTCAAGCAGATTTTAGAAATACTGTAGTTACGAATAACATTGAAATCAGTCAGAATTTAACTCATTGAAAGAGTTTGTACAGAAAATAAGTTTTTGTCAGGAATGGTCCCTACAGTGCATTTTGTTAAATATAAGGATAAATATGTCCTCATATCCAATGCACACTATTGCTGCAGCAGGTATAGATATTGCCTCTAGCAAGGGCAATACTATTAAAAGGTATACTGAGATGTGAAATAAATAAAAGGGCACCATCCTATATATGTTGTCCAAAGGAAAATCATTTACGACTCCCCAGGAGAGGTGGTTCCTATGCAGCAAAGCAGCCCAAAACCAGACACAATGCAGTTCAGATGGATTAAATTAGCCTTGAGGATATTGGCTTCTCAAAAACATATGATAACAAGTGCTGGGAAGTCAGTCAGTAACACTGTTAGAAAGTGAAAACCTATGCCTGCCTGTGCATACGTTGGACTGTTCTCTATAGGATCCAAAAGATATATCCACCCTTTGAAATGATGAAATGTATGTAGTGCATGCTCAGGGTGATGCCCCCTGCCACCTCTTCAATCTCCACTCTGTCTGATTTCATCTTTCTAAATGTATTTCCACAGCTAAGTGAAAAAATAACTGATGAAAACAGAGAAGGCTTTTTACAATATAATAGACAGTGCAGTTTATGAAAGCAGAAAAATAAAAGACTGTATAAAGTCAGTGAGAAAAGTGTCAGGAATCTAAAGATGATCGCTGACTACACACACAAGCTTACACTTGACACCTGAATTTACAATTTTTAAGTGATAAGTGCATTGAGGGCAAACCACCGCCGTGCAAGGTGCTAAGGATAGCTCGAAGTAAATTCTCCAGCATGTACAAAGTCATGTCTACCCTTCAAATAACTTTTAAAACAAGTATAGACTATTGAATATTACCAATTTATATTTAACTTGACAAGGGGTAACAAAACAGAAACTAGTGGGGCAGACAACCTGTTTTGTCACTCTCATTTGGAAGGAAATGTTTCATCCTTCATGGAAATGAAACATTATTAGTATGTCTTTGCATATACAGTGCATTTAGACTTTGTTATCCAAAGCTCTTTTGGTTATGAGAATTTACTGATACTTTGAATGGGGTCTTAATTAAAAACTGCACTGAGAGAGAACAAGAGAAAACACTCCATGCATGGCAGAGTACAATTGGGTACATTCCTATTCAGGAATAGCACTTGAGTATGAAAATGACACATTGCGTATATTCACATTGTGCAGATCATTGTGAGAAACAATTGGTTTATCTTTACTGTCTGTCTACGATGGAAAATTACTGCACGCATGTGTGTATTTTGTTTCAAAGGAAATTTATTTGTGGTTATGGATGCATGTGTGGTAAGATAAAGGTATCTGAACTCTATTCAGAGACTTCTCAGCTAAACACTCATCCCCTAAACCTTTTATTCTCTTCCATGTAGTCCCTGTGGTGTTGGTTGCTTTCAAGGTAAACGTCAGATATTGGATACTGCAGAGAAAACACGCACACACACACACAGTGAGGGACAGTTTAATCCTTGCTGTTTCTCTATTTATTCCTCTAATCAGTGTTGGCACACTGGTCTCTGCAGATTTTGCGTATTGACCAACACTTTTTCCTTTTAATTCATAAACTTTTCCTGTTATGCAAAGGTTATAAATATCCCTGCAGTGTGTCAGTTGTCGTATTGAATCTGTTATCTGTCAATACCTGCAAGGATTAATTACAACCACCCTCATTTTAGTGATTTAAAACTTCACAAACATCGATAAGGACTCCAGTTAAATGTAGTATTTACATTTTTAATTATTAAAAAATAACCTCAAATTATCATCAGTGTGTTTAGAATAATGAGCTCTGCATTTATGTCACAGATGCCAATGTATTGGATTTTAGAGAAATGAACTGACTCTGTTCCTACCTACAGTCAAGGGATTTATGTGACCACTAGTGAGTCACTCTGCTGGTCTCCCATGGTGAGGAAAACTAACGCCAAAGAAAGATGGGATAAGAACTGCTGGGAAAATTAAGAGTCAAAGAAAGTGATAAAGCAACAAAAGCGAGAATCACTGCTGTTGATTTCACCACTGGACACAGCTCTAAATGAAAAGAATGGAGGTTAATGTGAAACTGTACAGAAAACAGAGGTGTTTGTGGTTTTACTGTGGCTGTTGAACAGAGCTATAATCACTATGAGCTGATACAGCACATACCTATTATGAGATACAGTGTTATTTTGACCAACCAGCTATGAGTTTTAGTTTGAAGAAGAAAACTTGACACCATAATACACATATGCGCACTGTACTTTATTCAGTTACTAATACATTCTGTGGATACATAGCGTTGATCCGTTCATGGTTTTGGTAGTCCTAAGAGTGTTCTGTATGCAACATCCTCTTGCTGTTGAGAGTTTGGAAAATAAATACTATATATAACTCCTTTAGGGACACATTCAGAAACAACAATGCAGCGTAAAGAACCTTCAACCATTATTCTCTACACAAGATAGAATTTCCTTAAGGTTGTAGAAGGCTTAGGGTTTTTTATGTGTTTTTATTTGACTGAAAGGATGATTTTATTAGTATTTATAATTTTGGACTTTTGGACAAAATTTAGAAAACAGCTATAATGAACATTAAACAAATCTGATCATTGTGGTGTCAACACATTTTTTCATCACCAATGTGGGGAAACAACAGCAGGCCATCTTGACATGAGTAAGCTCAAAGTCAAGGTCAGGTTTATTTCTAATGCATATTTGCAACAACGCAAAGTATCCAAAGTGCTGTACAAGAATATAGGTGAAAATACAAAATATAATAAAACTAATGAAAATATATGGACACAAAAGGTACGATATGTTAAAACAGATAAATCAGGTACACACTAATAAGATAAATAGTCTCTAAAAATACAACCAGAAGATTAAACAAATTAAAAGTCATGGACTTTTATTAAAAGCCAGTGCAAATAGGTGCATCTTTAAAAGAGGTTTTAAGAGATTTCAAATCCAAACTTCAAGTTTTCCTCTTCAAAGTAATCCCTCTGGAGTCTAATGCACTTCCCCTGCCTTTTCTGCCATGCCTCTATGCACTCGTCGTCATCACGGCCATCTTTATGTCGTCCACGTCTTCAAAACAGGTCCCCTAGATGACCCCCTTCAGCTTGGGGAAGAGGAAAAAATCACACAGAGCCAGGTAGGGAGGTTGCTCCAGCACTGTCGGATGCTCAGGTCATTGTGAAGAGGCGCGTTGTCATGGTGAAGCAGCCACAAGTTGTCCTGCCACACCTCTCACCCTTTCTCGCGCACTGAACAAAGCAAACGCCGCAGAAGTTCTTTGTAGACATGCTGGTTGATTGTCTGGCCCTGTGGCAAGAACTCGCAGTGGACGATGCCCCTCACATCAAAGAATGTGATCAACATGACTTTGGACTTCGACTGTCTTGCTTTCTTCTGCCTTGGTGACGTCAGATTCTTACTCTGAAGGCTCTGGCATTTGGTCTCCGGGTCATACTCGAAGACTGATTCATGACTCATTACCAGTGTTGACTCTCCCCAGCAAGTCTGGTTCGGTTTCAAGACGCCCAAGGATGTCCTGACACGCATGCATCGATCCATTGGGTCATCGTTCAGCATTTATAAAAGCATGTGGAAAAAAGTTCAATGGCTGCAGAGAGCTGAGATCAGTTATATACTCCAGGGCGATTACTTTGAAGGGGAAAACTTGTAGTTTGGATTTGAAATATACCTTTTGTGACACCAGTCCTGGAACTTCCCTGACACACCTTGTACAGCGCTTTATGTCCATGCTGTTACCACACTGGGTCCCTTGACATACCACATCTCAATTACTGTGCCTTGATTACTTCTGTGTTTGGCATTTGACATATGTTCCAGTCACATTTGTTGTTGGTAGGTTCACATTTTAAACCTGGCGGCATGAGACTGTTTCTATCTGTAAGTCCTCAGCTAATAATTCACTAAGAATACATTTGGTGCAATGAATTCCTCAATAAATTGGTTTTGACTTTTGAGATTTCCTGTGCCTCTTTCATCTATTATTTCGCTATCTCCTAAGTCAAAATAGATTAATGCAGCCCAGAGATGTGGCTATCTACTATTTGATATAACAAAGCACCAGAGAAGTTTTGTTAGAAATAATATCCCGTTGAGAGGAAAAGCAAACATGGATTTAATCTTTAGTGTAAGGCAGCCTGATCATTACAATAATAATGTTTCACGTATTATCTATTGACTGCTCATTTTTCACACTAATAGTACGGCTGTGTTATTGCAGTGCGCAGTGAGTATAGGTATGTGTATTCAACATACCTATACCTAAGAGGCTATGTTAAATTTAAAACAGCATTCACAGCCTAGAAATGCATAAATACAGGACTTATAAAGCATTTTCCCCAGTTTCTTGCTCATCCCAGTCTGTCCATCCATTTGGCAAAAGGCAAGTGCCCTGGTTCTGTCAAAGGTGCAGAACATGACTAAACACCTGCCCTTACTTTTCACTGGTGTCACACTCATTATTGTCCCCACATCAACAATCTGGTGCAGCTCTCACTAATGTCCCTTCATCACAGAGCTGCCAACATACAAACAAACCATGATTTAATGACCCGTGACATCACATCTGTTTGTGTGTGTGTGTGGCTATCATGTTGCAGTATGGCAAGCACAATTACTGAAGATGAATCTCTCTGTCACTCGGAGCGGGTCGTATTCTCTTTGTCTCTCTCTATTATCCAGCAAGTGCCTGAGAGTGTGTTAGAGACAGAGAGAGTTATCCTCGTCTATATTAAGTGACCAAATGAGCAAACTAACTTTGAAATGAAGATGACTTTGAGGTATGTTTGCCATATAGCTGTCCAAGACACTGGAACATGGAGCATACATTATACATTGGCCCATTAAGGCATATTAAACATATATTAAAAATTTCACACGTGAATAGGTATTCTGTCTATGATTGATGCTTCTCATACTGCACATGGAGCACTGTCTCAGTAAGAGCAATGATGATTGGCTGCCACATAATGGGTTTTCATAAGCAAATGACTAATGTCCTGGGCTTTCAGGGAAAGTTTTAGCAAGGAGGTACTTATGAGTGTGCTAGTGTAGGTACATGTGCACTTTTCTGTGTGAGTGTTTTTGTCTTTCTTTGTGTGTTGGCCATGAGAGCAAGTAAGAGCAACTTTCTGCCTGTGAGTCTGTGTGTGCGTGTGCAGGCATTAATGAAGCCCATTTCCATGGCTAGTTTAATGGCAGCCTATACAGTCACAGGCAGACAGAGAGGAATTAGTCCCATTTATTGATGTTAAAAGGGTTTGGACATTTTAATAGATGAGAATGAAAATAAATGGCAGCAAATGAAGCAAAGCAGCATATATTGTATTATTATAGTATGAATAATATAATGTACTCACTATCAAGCCAGCTGAGCTACATAGCTGACCATAAATGAACATTAACATGGGTCACATGTGATGGCTCATAACTGTTAGTCCTCATTTGTCACTGTTATGGCCACATATCATGTGCTTTTCAGACATTTTCAATCTGCTGTTCATTTACTTGAGAATTTCGAGTGTTTTCTTAGCATTCCTTTCCTCAACACCATTCATCACAAGAAATTCCTCCCTGCTGTGTGTCTTCCTCATCCCTAGGAAAAGATGATCTCCAAATGGAGGTTAAAGTTAAGTGGTAGCTATTAGTGTCTCTGTTTGCTGCATGTTTAAGGTAGCTAAATGGATGTCTCACTTTACTCTCAATTAATACCCCCAGTGGCAGGTGGGGATGTTCATGTTGCAGCTACATCTTCCACTTCAGTTCCATTTCCTTTTAAATACCTGGCCATACACTCCCTTGCAACTGTGTAGTTTTCTCTTTTTCATTTTTCTCTTTTTTTTTTTCTGAGTACCTGACTTTTGACAAATGGTCATTTTGCTGGAGGTGGCACCTTATTGCAGCAGGACTGGCCAAATCATCTTTTGTATTATAGGAACTAAAGGTAATATTGTTTTCGACCACTTCATCAAGATCAGATTAACAAGCTTTTGTGTGACTAAGTTTTCACAGATACAGTACTGTGTAAAAGTCTAGGCCAACACTAGGTTTGTTGGGTTAGTAAAGTTCTCATGACTACTTATGAATTTCACCGTCTATGTATTAAGATACAATCAGGATATATGGGAAGTATGTACAACAGTTAAAACAAAAGAAAGAGTATTTATTGTGACCTCCCTCTGTACTTAATGCAGTGTTTTCAACCTTGGGGTCGTGACCCCGTGTGGAGTCCCCTGGACTTTAAATGAGGTCACCTGAAATGTCTAGTAATTGATTAAAAAAAAAAAAAAACAAATAAGATATATTTTTTAATGATTCAATATAAATTTTATTATAATTTAAACACCACACACTTTTCCAATAAAAAAAGCTCAAATAAAGTGCAGGATATAATATCTGAGAGGGCATATCTTGATTGACCTGATCATGTGACCGCATGCGTTACTACGCTTCAACCTGCCTGGACACAGTCGCAGTCAGAAAACTGGACCGAAGAGAGAATGGAAAGATTTCTTCGCCCGCCTGCCCCCCCTAAGACATCTCCGAGAAACTGAGAAGCAGACATCAACAAGGTGCATTATATACATTCTATAGCCTAAATGTCATCTAAAATCAGTGTTTATTTGTAACATAGTAGAGCAAACTATTACGTGATCAAAAACAAATACATTTTAGCAAAAAAATGTCTCAGTTTTGAATGTCTGGTGTCACCAGAAATTTGATGTTAAATTGGGGTCACGAGCCAAAAAAGGTCGGGAACCACTGACTTAATGCCTTTATCATTTTCCTTCAGACAATATGAGATTTATTGCTTTAACTGTATGATGTATTCAGAGATGTTTCTAATTGTTTGTGCTGCCCAGTTAGTTCAGTCTTTGTATCTTTTAAGGCTCTGCACATATATCTTATATCTAGAGAAAAGAAAATAAGTTATAAGTATGTATGCTCATTTCAACCCTGCAAAAACAACAAACCTAAAGGAGGCCTAAGACTTCAGTACAACAGTATATGTATTTCTAATCTATTATTTCTGTAGCTTATTTAAGGGTTAGTGGACCATCCTAGTATTTCCATGACATTGATTCTGGTTTTCAGTGTCTTCTTGCACCAGAAAAGTCTGTTACACATACATGGCACTTAAAATCTTTGTAGCCAATATGGGCATCATTTATTGTCATTCATGATATAAAGTGCACCAATAACCTTTAACCCATATGATCACCATAATAGAGTCATCTTTGTATAGTTTTACTTTCTCAACAAAAGGCAACATATTTTCAAGTAATTTTTCCTTATATTGCCAATTTATACAGGCAAAATGATTTAGAATACATACAAAAATAATAAATTGATATCATTTTCTCTGTATTTCTGTAATGAACTTTATTTCTTGATGTCTGATAATGTTCCCCGGTGCCAAAAATATGTGACAAGCAACTTAATTGCAAAGTAACACTGATGAAAGCTTTGCTGGTCTCAAATGACAGACATAACTAATTACCTGAATATTCGAATGCTGCATTTACTGCGAATATGCGTCGTACCTAGACCATAAAATTACACACCACAGATGGCTCAATTACACATAGATGAAATGAAATACAGGTCTCAATGGAAATATAAAAATGATAAGGCAGATGTATGCGTGTGATGTGCCACAGCGCAACACAATGCTGGACTATATATATGTAAGCTCAAGTGTTATATTTTGAACAGTGAGGTAAATCTTGTCCTTGGGGGGCCCTTTCTCAGTCACATATATCATCCCACCTGGCAATAGACCCAGCTGTCACTCTAATTAAATGAGACTATTCTTAGTTTAGTGATTTTTAAAAAAAAAAAAAAAAAACTTCTTAACAACTGCACACCTGAATAGGCAGCAGAAAAAGTAACAAGTGGAAAAGTTAAATGAGATGGCACAGCATGTGTGTGCTCCAGCAAAATGATTAATAAACGTGCTGGAAAAGATGAGATCCTAAATGTCATGAATCTGCAGTGATATTGGAGTTCTGGCTGTGTATACACACACTCTGTGAAACCGAGATGATTAATACTGATGATCTTGACCCTGTGGTAGGGGTGGATCTACGGGGGGGTAAGAAGGGGAAGCACCCAAGACCTGACTTTCACAGCGCTTCCAGGGAGTACTGTTGCTATGGTTACAACAAAGCCACTTCCACATTACTGCATCCATTCATTAGTGGCTGCTGTAAGTTATAATTTGTGAAATAATAATGTTGCTGGCTCACAGATTTTAGTTTTAACATTTTTTCCGGTGAGAATGTAGGTGTCTAAATTTCAGATCTGCTGTTGATTTATCAAAGTAAAGTCTACTAGAAAATTTGACCAGACGATTTTGGAGATTTGCTGTCAGTCAATCACTAGTCCTAAATTACCAAAGGTGCTCAGACCATCACATAGAGGACAGCCTTATTCTGGAAGTTTAAAGACACTTTTAAAGGGCTCATATTTTGCTAAACCCACTTTTATTAGTTTTTGGTTCATTTATTTGTGTATTTGGACCCTAATAG
>JAPQRP010000015.1:25245629-25278812 GCA_037367295.1 Apogon hyalosoma | reverse complement strand
CATTTACAGTTTATGTAGACCACAGGGAAATGTTTTAAAATGCATAATTCCATTTAAAAAAGCTAAATATCACTCCTGTAAGTTAATAGTTTATAGAAACACTCACCTAGCATTAGTTCTTTTAGTATGGAGAAGGTCATGTAACTGAATCTGAGATGTTTTAGTTGCATCAGATCATCAAGAATAAGTGTCCAGTTTCCAAAATGATGAGAATGATCAGTTCTTTCATAAGATCATGTTAATTATGTGGATTCAGGCCCTAAAATTGTACATGTAAAAACAAACCACCACTATGACCACAACCTTCTAAAAGCATTGAAACAAGCAGTAAATTGACCAGCAATTAAGTTATTTACTCTTCAACTCTACTACATCTTAGAGGCAATTACTGTAATTTTTACAGAGCGTAACTTTTACTTGTTGTACAATATTTTCCATTTTGCTTTCAATATGGTTATTTATTAAGAGTTACACAGTTTTGTTTTGTTCCTGTTGTGGATTAAGAACACTTGGGTAGTGTGTTGATACAGGTCATGATATAACAGTAAATAGGTTAAAAGTATTTCTCTGTATGTAGTTGAATCCTTCTACATATGCAATGTGTGCGTCTGTAAAATGTTCTACATCCACCACTGCACTTAAGGCAACAATGCATATCACCATGGTATAAGTAGAATGTTAATGTTTTAGTTGCATCGTCTGACATGACCATGGTCTCGTATCTTAATATATATTTAATTTCCACATAGTGAGAAGTGTCATGATAGACCATATTTTCTGTTGTTGATTGCTGTTCTTATATTGCAATTCACCATAAATATGTTAGGGCTGTCAAAATTAATGAATTAATGAGGACTAATCCATCATTATGCTTAATATGATTTTAAATTTTAACACAGTTAACCCATCTGCAGGGCAGAATGACTCTGAAGGTCTCTGCCAATGGATTTTGGGCAGTTTGTCCAAGTAGAGTTACTGTCGCGCATGTGCAAATGGGCAGTTGATCCGGTAGTGACAGGCAGCAGAACCAGCCCATAAAGATGGAAGACACTAAACAGCACATTGGCCCTCTGGGTGGAAATATGAGAACAAAAAACAAAACGGAACAGTCGTTTGAAGTTGTTTTAATTAAACTGTTGAAGGTATTTAATAAACATGTTAAGTGCATATATATTCCCTTCCTTCTTGAGTCTGTTTGCTCATGCAAAATGAAACATGATTAATATAGGTTAAAAATGAAGGATATTTAATGTTGATTAATCAAAATGAATCCACAGCAACCCTGTGATTAATCTGATCAAAAATGTTAATCTTTTGACAGCACTAAAATATATACAATACATAAAACTATTTTTTAATCTAGGGCCGGTCTCAACATAATTTGCGGCGTGTTATCTTCCATGTCATTTGGACAGAATTCACCTGTCTCTTAGGTAGGAGCTGCTTGTTTTGTCTTGGCCGGTTGGAGCTGGAAATGCGCCACTCTGTGTCAAAGTCAGTCTCATTTTTCTGTTGCTTTCATGCAAATTTTCTCCCTGCATCTGTGCCTTGTGAAAGAACACAAATGCTGACCAAATGATGAAATATTGCACTAAAGACTGTGATTTGCAAGAGAATAAAATAACCAATAAAACATAAAATGAAATTATAGACATTTTTCTATTGCCACGTGATACATTCTCATAACGTACAGCCCTAATGTGCGTGTGTGCGTGTGTGTGTGTGTGTGCGTGCGTGTGTGTGTGTGTGCGTGCGTGAGCTTGTTTGTGTGCAATGTCTGTGTTAATGACCTGAGACAGTCAGTCAGTCATCCTTACCATCTGCTGGCGCTGGCACATAACCCATCTGGTCAAGCATAGAAAAATGAATCATCTAGTTGGCTTCCAGACCCAAAGTTCACCTCTGTACTGTACTCTGATGATGTCTTCGTCCACAGTTCACTGGGTCTGATCTTTTTTTTTTTTTTGTTTGTTGTTTTACTTGTGTCACTGTGATGTTATCTAGAGGTCAACATCTGTTTCCATATCTCCCCACTTCTCAATCAAGCAGCAAGATGCATAATGTTTATCTGGGAAGATTAAGGAACAGATATGCATTAACAGCAAAAAAAAAAAAAAACAAAATCAATTTTAGAGCAGCATCTTACTTGTTTGTCTTAGCTATGATTAGGCTTCTTCTCTGCAGATTCATACCAGAAATTAAACTGATGATGGTCTCGTTTATATTCATTTTAAGCAAGGATTGATCACACCTTTTTATTCTCTCCGTGATTTTATGATGGGATCTGGTGGAACTGTCAAACACCCTGTAGCTCCAGGGGTTGGAACCTGCGCAGATAAGCATTTGGCAGTTTAATCACCATGGTCGCCGTGGCTGTTTTCCAGGAATAGATTTTATAGTTTTAAAAGATATAAAATCTATTGTTGGAAAATAAGAGTTGTTGTGTTCTGCATGTTCCAACATTAGGTCTTCCTTCATTACATGCTGCTAACTGATTGCGCTTCACTCATGCAGACAGCAACCACTTTGTGATCTCTATTTTCTGCAATCAGTTGCATTGTGATGAAACAGTAGGCGCCCTCTCACTCGTTCAGGCAGTGGTGAAATGGTTCCCTAAGCGAACAACACAAGGCCTCCGCTGAGAGTCTCAAGAGTATAAAACAACTGGTGTAGCCTATAAAAGAATAAAGAAGACAGTGAAATGGTTTTTAAATTTAGTTTCCCTTCCATTAATGTTTAACTAATATTAATTCTAATTAGCTCTGCAAACTTCTGAGAGACTCTTCACTTAAAAACAGAAGTGCATCAAACAATGGGACCAAGGACATCCAGGAGACAACAAGACAACAAAAGATCTTCTGCACTTGCATATCCATGAGAATTACAATGAGAAAAATGTCCAGAAAATCTCTTTAAATTGGGTACATTTAATAGAATAGTGACACATTTCCTAAAGGGCTTTAGAGTTTCTTATTATACCTCCTATATGTCTGGTCTTACTGTGCAATATGTACTATATGTCCTCTTATACATGGAAATACATGGAAACAATTAAAATTTTAATGGAAATGCAAACAAAACATTGATTTATGGCACACAGGAGGTTATTGTAATCTGCAGATAAACTGTCTTAGAAGGCAGGATACTTACTGTGGAGCAGGTGGCCTTTCACATCAAATTTATTAGCTCAAACTTAGATCATTAATTTTAATGCATAAAATTAATTGAAATTGCCCAGAAGCATCAAATTATTGGGCACGGGAGTTAAACAGGCTTGTAGTGTCTCAGTAAGGAAAAACTTCTATTGTTGGAATTGTTTTTTTGTAACATTTGCTTGATAAACATTTCAATATGGGAGTGATAAATGTGACAGAGAACCTAGCCAGCCAGTTGCATCTGTGGATCTGGCACTGGGACGATCACAGGTTTAGGATTTGGCTTTCTTGTTTATTCCTCTAACACTCCTTGGCTCAGAGTCTTTCAACCTTTGATTTTTTTTTTTCTTCTCATTTGATTCGCCAACCCAAACTTTCCTGATTTCACCTTTTCTCATGACTTTTTGGATCATCACATTTACTCAAAAAAAAAAAAAAAAACATTCCATCAACTGTCAGAGTAATTGACAACAAAAACGAACATTTCACTTTTTTTTAAAATTATTCTAACTACTTTTATGACTCACTGTATCATTTGCTGTGATTTGTTCTCATCTGTCTATCTATAACGTACAGTTGCAGAAAAAATTATTAGACCACCAGTTTTCTTCAATTTCTTGTTCATTTTAATGCCTGGTATGACTAAAGGTACATTTGTTTGGATAAATATAATGATAACATCAGAAATAGCTCATAAGAGATTAATTTCAGTGTTGGTATCTATCCATTTTCCACGTTTTCTTGATAATAACCAAAATCACTTCAGTTCTTACATCAGTATCTATGGCATTGTACTGACAAAAACAGTGCTTTTAGGCATTCCATGTTTTCTTTTCTCTGTTTTAGTTACATGATATACACAGAAGTTAGTACTTGACTGCATAACCATTGTTTTTGATGACTTTTGATGGTCTAATAATTTTTTTCATGACTGCAGATATAATTACTGTTAAAATTGGTACAAACACTGACGTCCCTACAGGTAGAATTTAATCCATTGCCACGCTTTTGCCACTGCCTGTAAAATGTTCTCAATCCACCACTGCACTGCTTTCCAACAGTACATATTACTGTCATATAATATGAATGTTAGGCTGTTTGACATGACCAAGATCTTGTGTCCCACTAATGTTTGTTTTCCAGACAGTGAGACATATTGTGATGTACCACATTTTCTGTTGCTGGTTGTTGTTTTTTTTGGTTTGTTTAATTCATCATCTGGGTCTCCTGTTTTTAGAGCTCTTGTGCAAATACCTAGTTATTTTAAAATATATATGAAATATTATATATCCTGATTTACTCTTTTAACCGCCTTCTCTTAGGACTTTTGGTTCATCATCATTTTAACCAAATAATAATTTTGCATCAACTGACAGAACAACTGTCAATAGTTCCATTTATTTATTTTTTTTATTTTGTTTTTTTCTTACGTTACTGTGTAATTTGTTCTGATTTGTTTTAGTCTCTCTATTTATCTATAATGTAGTAACTGCTGTGAAAGTTGGTACAAACACTGACGTCCCTAGAATTTAATTCACCGGTGATTTCTTTCTGTTCTTTTTTGCTTAACTATGTTAGCAGATCTTACTAAACACCCAACTATGTCCCATATGCCTCTGCAGGGCATCTTCCTGTTTAGTCGTGGATTAACCCTGTTCAATAATTGGCTGTGCCTCCTGCTGAGAAATGAACAGTATTCCAACTTCAAACACACTAATCACAAAGACGGCATCAGTAGGTGGTCGTTGTGTCTGCGTTTGTGTGTGTGTGTGTGTGTGTGTGTGTGTGTGTGTGTGTGTGTGCGTGTGTGTGTGTGTGCAGTTGGCCGCTATCTGCCCTTGCTCCTGGTGACAGGATGTGAGGCAAGGAGTATAAGGGAGGAGTTCTGCCCTGTCATTAGGGACCGCTTATCGCACCAAACCAGGAGACACACACAAACACACACTGACGCTTGGTCACCAGTACATAGCTACGCTTATGTGCATGTTCTCCCACAAACACACATAAACACACACAGACACAAAAGTAACCTAAGATATGTGAGGGCAAATGGACACACATTAAAGCAGACTAGTGTAGACTAGAAAATTAGAAATTGAAATAGATTAAGTACTGAAGTCTTTTATCTAGTGCATTGAAGAAAGCCAGTTCCTGCTCCTCATATGTCAAAACTTTCATAAACATTAAGTAACTTTACTGATCAGCATTACTTGGCAAATAAAAGAATCATGAGTATTAGTCCTATCACAGTTATGACCAGTGTTGTGCAAGTTACATCCAAACTGTGATACATTACGTATAACTTGTTATTGTTATTTAAAAGTAATTCCTTAATTTACAATTTTACTGTCTCAGAATTTAAATGCGCTACATGACTCCTGTATTACTGTCGAGTTACACACAGACTCTTATCATAAATGGCGCATGCACAGTAGAACCCCACCAAATACAAGAGATAGGAGAGCCTTGGGACACAAACATTTGCGCCCCTAAGTAACAACATGTGGACGGATAGCTCAGTAAGTAATGCTACAGTAGGCGATGTTCAAATCCCAGCGGGAACGCTTGCATTTTTTTCAACATTTTCCGTGCTCAAACAGGTGCAGCACCGAGGACGCCGGTAGATAAATCTGCAATTGATAAAGAATTATAACTAGTCATAGAAACGTTAGCTTACCTTGTCATTGCTGATCACAGGCATTATGCAAACTAGATTCTGTAAAGCAGGGTTAGGGTTAGTAATGAGTATGCGTCCATGTGGCCAGTGGACTGTCCTCTGCCGTCTTCACCCACTGGCTGAACACAAACAGGAAACAGAACTTTCCTGACACATTTTTGATTCCTTATGATTTCGCTGTGTTGCTATTTTTTGTTTGTTTTGTTTTTTCCATTTTAGTAATTGCATTATGGCCAAAAAGTGTGTTGTTACAGAAGCGCTATTGAACATGTACAGAGTAAAATATTACTGAAAATTGATTAGTAGTGCCTTACAATACTGCGTTACAGCAAAAAGTACTCAGTTACTGTAATGGATTACTTTTGTAAAGTGTTACTCCCAACACTGGTTATTACACAATCATATTATCAAATTAGTTTGAGCTATTTGAGCTGATGAGAATAATCTCAATCCACCTGTAAAAAAAAAAAAATAGCTGAATGAAAGTATTTCCATGTCATTTTTCATTCTTTGAGTTTCAGATATGTCAGCTTCATCCACAATACTTCAAAGGCACCTGAGTGCACTTAACTTCTACTTATACCTGTCATTATATCAATCATTTTGTGATATGTTTGTACTCCAGTGTAAATGACTCACCGTAGTAGGAGTGCTGTGTAATTATTCTTAGTATTGTAGGATTTTAGTGAACCATTAAAATGAGCACAAAAAATGCATTAATTGCGATCTAACATTTCATTGCCATCGCAGTCTTACACTTGCATCTGCACCTGTGATGTCTCTTGTTTTCTTCAGAGACCAAACTGATACTACATTATTGTTACTTTCTTCCTCATACCCTTCAGATACTCATGACTCTTCCTCCTCTAGTGTTATCTGCCCTCTGCAAGACTTAACACTCCTCATTTCTATCACTTCTTCAATATTCTGTCCTCTCACCCATGATTGGCCTCTCGTTCCTGTTCTTCCACTGTCCCATCCTCTCCTCCTCTTCATCCCTTTCTCCCTGCTCTTCATCAACCGTGAATGATAGGAACAAGTCACGGACATGGCGAGAGGAAAGAAGACAGGAGAGAAGTCACTTCATCAACCACAGTCTGATAATTCATCAGCAGCTGTTTAGCATGCTGCTGCTTTGTCTTCATTAGCAGCTGCTGGTTTCGCTTCATTCATCGGGCGTTAGAAAAGTTATCAAAATCCTGCAACATTTCCTCCATGTACCCGTGCCCCCTTTTATGGTCATTCTTAATAAGGGTGTTTTGATATCGTCAACTTAATATTGAATATTATTGCAGGAAATTACAGGCTACTTTAAAAGTCTTACAAGTTAAGATGATGAATTAATTTTCTTGAGGAGGCAGTTAATGAGCCATATTAAATAATGGTCATGGAATAAAAATATGTTATCCAGAATAGATTTTCGTAGCCCTTTAGATCTAAGTGAAAATGTATGTCATAATTTCAAAAATGAAACTATCTCTACTCGGATCAACTGAGGGGTGTGAATTACTGAAGCTGTGATTCTGTCTTTTTTATATAGATAACTACTGGAACGCTGCATCCTTCACCACGCCGTCATCCTACCTGCACTTTGCCACCTTCCAGGGTGAAACCAGTGCTGACATCTCCTTCTATTTTAAGACAAGTGCACCTTATGGGGTCTTTCTGGAAAACCTGGGCAACACAGACTTCATACGGTTGGAGCTTAAATGTAAGATGCTTCGGAATGACTTTCTATGCATAAGAATCACCTCCTGTTTGTTGCTTTTGTTCACTCACTCACTCTCTCTCTTGCTGTGACTTATTTGTCCTAGTGTGAGGTTTAATACAGTTGGTCTGATAACACTTTGTGTAACCTGTGTGAACACATACACATATCTTAGATTTATACAGACACGCAGATTCGAACAGGAGTGCACACAAGAAAAAGCCATTTGCCTTCCTGATTATGGCACACTGCTTTGTGTGATTGCAAGAGAGAGCAATCATTTATTTAAGGTAATTGGTGTATGTGATGATTATGTCCATTATGAACCTCTGTTTAACCAAATCACCCATTTTCAGGGATGACAAAACAGAAGCACTCACACACAAGCACACACCTACACACACACACACACATTGTCTGTCTTGTTTTTTCTTTGTTTCTTTATGTGAAATTAAAAAAAAAAAAAATCTAGAAACAGGAGCTTTTAAATCTCATTTGAAAGTTCGAACACACTACTTTGCCACAACAGAGCACAATCAAACACACACACACCACTCTCTAATAGTGGTTACTAGAATCTGTAAATTGTATTTGTGCACTTTGGTACACTGGGAGACTCTTTTCACCTGTTGTCATTTATTACAAGAACTGCAACAATCAGATTTAATGTAACAATTATTCTACTAATTTCTATGTTATTCATGAGGTCAAAACACATCAGAAAATGGTTAAGAAATGTCCATCATAATTTCCACAAATTTCCAATTCATTATGCTTTAGTTTTAAAGGGGTGAATAGAGGAAAGAACTGTCAGAATCAGGCATTCGTTAATCAAAATATTTGCCATTGTTTTTCTGGCTTCACTACTCAATCAACTAATTTTTCTTCTCTTTTTAGCACAGACGTGAACACACAATTGTATGTGCATGGGAGGGTGATATGTTCAGACAGTGAAATCCAACAACTCCTTTTTACTCATGCAGACTTGCCAAAATATGAAGCATAAAAAGACAGAGCCAAACCTAAGATGTCATACTTGAGAAAGAAACAATGGTGACAGAAGAAGATAAATTACAGACATGGAATTGGTTTTATCACCAGGCTTTTCACCACTCTTTCTCATTCTTGAAGTTCTTTCTGGGATTTTGACTGACAAGTCTTACAGTGGGTTTCTATGATCATGTTCCAGCATCTCATATTAACATCCCAGTGGCCCAAGTGGAGCTGCTCTGATCAAGAATGTTAAAATCTCAAGCCTCAATTTAGACACGGAGCGATTTTGTGAAGAGGGTTCCTGGCACAGCATGGTTGTCAATAGACGGCTAATTACATTTCATTTGGAATGAAAAGGACATCAACATTTGGTGTTAAAGGAGCTTGTTGACCATTTCCTGCTAGTGTGCATGACAGCTTGTGTCAGGGTCCTCGCCAATGAATAGACCCAAATTTGACATGATTTTTTTAGCCAAATTGGTTCTAAAGTTATTACATTGAATATGATGTAGTGGTTTGCAACAACTTAAAAGTTATGTTGTAGTGCACACATGCTACTTTTGCAGAATAAATTATGTGTTGAAACTATAATGGACATGTAAGTACAGTGAGAAGTTTGCCAGATAGTTTGGTGTATGTCTTTCAAACATACAGGCAAAGACAAGCACACACACACACAAAGATACAGTAAGTATTTAGTCTGTCACGGCTGCACAGCAGGGCAGAGGAGATAGGGAGTGTGTGTGTGTGTGTCCCTAGGCTTTCAGAATGCCCCCACATCAATTTCCTCTGTCCTCTCCCTTGCTATTTTCTTGCATTTTGCCCCACAGCACACAGTTAGACACACAGTCACAAAATGACTTGCAAGCACACACATAAACACACACATAATCTCTGCCCTCTCACTGGTGCAAAAAATGTATCTGCTGCAATCCAGTCAGGGCATGAAATGACTAGCATTAGGCCAGAATAGCAGAGCGGTGCCATTGCAGGAGCTCAAACACACACCCACAGAAGTCAATATCAGTGAGTGTGTCTGTGTGCACTAATGCGACCTTATATGATACACCCGTTACCATGACCTTCGTCGCCTCAAAGACATCAGGTAGACATAATGTGTCTTTGAATCTCAAGAGGAAGACGTATCCATTCACACAACTGAAAAGCAGCGTTAAAGGCATGTGGCGAACTGTCTGAACCGGACTGCTAACAGGATTGAAGACAGATAAGGAGGTCCTTAAGTACAAACATTCTGGACTTCTGTGGAGCTCTGCGCCTTAGTTGAAAATATGTTTGTAAGATGTTCTGAGAGACTTTGACAGGCTGTATTTTCTGTCAAACTCTAGCTCAAAGGTTATAAAAATCTGTGCGCAATCTAACTAAAAATGTAGTCAAAATGTACCCAAAGCCAGGGCCTAAAACTCTGGGCCATAAAACCATGTTGCTGTCATTGGAAAGTAAAGATCATGCACCCACTCAGTTTAACTGCAAAGTTTATCTGAAGTCAACACACCTTTCTTTTTGTTCAGAAAACTAAGTGAACTTTATTTCTATATCTGTTATAGGCATGTATGTAGAAAAAAAACATTAGCTTGCTCTGTGACTCTGAGAAGGAAAGAGAAATTTAAACGCCTTTTTTATATCAGAGTGATGCTTTGGTTTTTTTAGAAGCTGTTTTAAATCTTGTTTCAGACTCGGCAGCAGGTATCCTATGGCACTTTGAGTTTGGCTGGTATTTAAATAGACCTCCCCTCCTAAAAAAAGGACCAATCTGCATTCCAGTTTTCCCAGGAGTACAAAAAACACAAAGCGAGAGGCTAACAAAGCAAATGAGACAAACAACACAGATTTGGCAAGGAAAAAGGAAAAAGGATTGAAGAGATAATACACTGCCAGCCATCTGAAAATAGATGAGGAATGGGAAAATGGATCTTCACACATGCACATATATGCACACCCACCCAAACACTGATCTTTCACACACAGACGTACACCATTTCTGTCACTATTTATCATTGTTTGGTTGTGCTGTGCAGGCGCATAATTTAAAATGTGGTTCTTCCAACCTCCATATTAAAAGATTAATAGAAAAGCAAATGGCAAAGTTAAAAGCCCTGCTTGGTTTTCTCCAGGCCAACATGCAAGTATAGCTCACAACGTATTCATGTACACATGCACACCCACACAATCATTCCTTTACTTCTTTCTAAGGACAGATATTGACGAAAAGTTTCCTTATCCTAAGCTTGATTATCATGCCTCAATATCTAACCCTAAATTGAATTTTAACCCTGAAAATAAAACTTAATCCTTAAAAACCTGTTGAAAGGTGTGAGGACTAATATGTCCCCACAATCATGGTGGAAACCTAAAACGCAGCACAACAACACAAAGACATGCTCGCACACGTACACAGAATTACATTAGCATACACGTTTGCACTTATGACATCCATCACAACTATGCAAATAGATGAGGCAAGCTCTGCTCTCTGAGGGCACTTTAGTTTTCATTCCTGCCTGTGGACAGAGAATGAAAAGTAAGTTGTGGGGCATCTATCTTGCTTTATAGTGCTGCTAAAACAGCACACACATAATCAAACACATACTTGTGGACCATTCAACAGTACTCTAGCAGTATTGCTATTGTTTTGTTCCTACTGGAGTCTTCTGATATATGTTTGGCTTCCATTCAGCATTTAGAATAACTGATGTCACTCCTCCCCACCCTGAAGACCTGCTCTGTGCAAACAGTCATCATTAATTCAGTGTACTAAAGCCTGTCAGAGGGCTTATACTGTGTGTCCCTCTGCGTCTGCATGTGTTTGTCTGTCGGTTTGATGTTTAATGTTTTTATCGTCTTAGCAAATGCATGTCTGGATTCACTCAGAGCCTTCACACATGGTTTTGCTAACATGATTTCAGGAGTAGGGCATTTCCAGTTTACAAGGTTGTATATTCAAAACACAAAGTAAATAAGAAGTTATGAAATAGTCTGTAAGTCATGAAACAAATGAACAAACGCTGAAGAATACAGTGAATACAAAGAAAAGGATTGGAATAAAAAAAATGAGCTAACAAATGAACAAAGAAACCAAGCGAAGAAGTCACAAACATTGCAGGAGCTATAGAAAGCAGCGTGGAAGAAAAGATAATTGAATATGTATAAAGAAAGAAGAAGGTACAAGGACTCGACAGACAGAAAGAAGAGATCGTTTCCCTAGTGAGTGCTTCATAAAATTGTATGCTCTTATATCTGACCATAATAAAGTCATAATAAAGCCCAAACATATAGAGCTATGAGGTGGTTATCTGTCATAGCTACAACTATAGAACACTGGTACTGCTAGCCACCATATGGCACCACACAGAATGTATAGCTTTTATACAGCAGTCTCCCAGTTGAAGCCAAACATTAAGCAAAGTGTCAAATTGGATTTTAATTTGACAGTTGCAAATGATCGCTGCAGCAGCTAAAAATAAATTTCCTCATTGTTTCCTCATTGTTGCTCCATTCCCCTCATAGTTCAAAGCATAAAGATTCCTCTGACATTTTGCAGTGGCAAGCATTCATAGAGCATCCCTCAGCAAAACACAATGTGGAGTCATGATGTATAACATTGACTGAAACTGTAAATGTGTATTAACAGCAAATTAGAAAAGAGGACAGACTGTTAATATAAAGCTGTGTATTATTTAGCATGTGCATTACTAGATTTGAGCATTGAAAGGTGTAGTTGGAGATTTGGAGATGAGAACATATGCACGCATACTGTTTTCCCAATTTTAGTTTGTTCTTAACACACATGCACACAGAGCATATATGTAGTCTGATTGCAGTTCCCTCCAGAGAGGTCTGATGGTCTTGGACAGTGACCTCGGCATTTCAGTCCCAAAAGCATCTGGAATGGACAGGTGGTATGGTCAAATGCACATGCATACACACAGAGTAGTTCACAACCTTAACCTGTCAGGGTCATAAAACGTGCATTAGGGCCCCCTGTTGGTTTGCTGATATTTTAAGCTTCTGAACTATGGTCACAATTAAATTCCATACACAGAGCTTGGTTATAGTTCATTAATCTTGTAGAAAAAAATCTTCGTTTTGACTTTTCTTTTCTACCATATTCATTTGCAGTCTTTGTCTTTGATTTATCTTTGACACTTTCTGTTTCTGTTCCATCCACGAAAACTTTCAAACTTTAAGAACAGCAAAACCAGGTGGAAAAACCAGAATGCTGTATTTGCAGCAATACAACTTTATGTCATGCAAAACCAACAGTTCCTGGCATCTATTGACTGCATGTGAGATTAGACCTGTCCAAAGCTGTGAGTAGTCGTGTATTGCAAAGCTGAAATCTATACCAGCCAAAGGAATGGCCTCGAAACAAATGAGCCATTAGATTAGAAATTGAACGCATATTTACCTGCAGAGAGGACTATGACAGAACAAAGAGTTATGGGTTTTAGAGAGTTGTGATGTTTGTTTCTTGTGGTTTTATAAATGACTTCTGTAACTAAGACTTGGAGTGAACTGAATCTTTCTTTTGTTCGGCAGCTCCTCGTGTCGTCTCCTTCTCTTTTGATGTTGGAAACGGACCTGTGGAATTAACAGTAAATTCAGCCACTCCCCTCAATGATGACCAATGGCATCGCATAATCGCTGAGAGGAATGTTAAAGAGGCGGTGCTTCAATTGGATCAGGCGTACCGGGCGTCCCAGCTCGCCCCTGCACAGGGACACACACGGCTAGAGCTGTTCAGCCAGCTCTACGTGGGTAAGACGCAAACACACTCCCAAACAATTCACCACCGGTAACAAACCTTATGAGTAAGAATTACTCACGCACACACATTTGATTGCAATTTGAACATTTAATAGCTGCTTTGTGTAGGAGGGACACTCACAGAGACAAACACAATATAATTATGAGCTCTTGTGTGCGGAAAGTACATATCATCCATGTACGCATAATAGGATCAAACTCTTAATTAAAAAACTTTCTGTTCTGTGTGCATTTCCAGTAATGCTCCCTTACATACAGACATTCACAGTGGGAATGTCTGATTGTTTAAAAAGTTAAAAACTGTACCAGCTTCTTGAGAGGCTTTGGTCCAGCTTAGCCACAGCGGCTGCTTATTAAGTTAATGTTAATCCGGTACGCACACAGGCATTTCGCATTTAATGATATATACACGTGTGGATGCACGCACGTCCTCACATCCATGCAAGTGATCAGAGTATTAATGAAGCTAAATCAGAAGTTCATTGAGCCTCTGTGCTGACTAAGAGTGTGTGACTAAAACTAACTTAATTTGCTTAGTGAGGTCATTCACTTGACTCTTCAATAATTTAAACTCAGCAATATTATTTTGCTTGGATTTAGTTTATATAATTGCACAAAGAACATACTTAGTGTCTTTCCTTCATTATCATTCACACATATTTTTCAAAATCAGATCGCTCACATCAAGATTGTTTACTTAAAGCTGAGCAGTGCCTGCCATTTCGCATATTGCTTCATCTGGATCTACATTTAGTGCAACTTAAGCTCTTAAGGAGTTCAAATGGCAGATGATGTGGCCAGTTTCCCCTCTGTGCTTTCACTTCTCTGCCTTTTGTGCTGAGCTGTCAATAGTCTATAAACCAAACTCCAGGGCTGAAATAGTTTTAGGGATTTGAGGATAGAAGGAAAAGTGCTGAGGCGGATCACAGCGTTCCTACTATCTCACGGAAGAAGTTCTGCCCAAAGGAGATAGTTCCAAATTCCAATCAGGCCTCCCGATGTGATAGCCTTAACCCCCTTGATCCCAGTTTATAATATAATTTCATCGTCTCATCAGTTTTGCTGATTCATACGCTGCTGAAACATCCTCACCTTATCATGTCCCAATTTGCCGCTCAGTGTATTTGTACTTTCATTTGGTGGAATGGAAAGGGCTGAGGAAGGTTTCGTCATTGCAAGACTCGCGGCTATGAAACCGGGGACTTAATGGCTGCCAGATACTGCCTCGGCCGTCACCTCATTTGCATGTGTATATTCCAGCTTGATTCTCTGTCAGAGAAGACGGGAGGAGAATCAGCCTCCTGGCATTTCTCTAGAAACACAAGAAACAGTCAAAGTCAGAAGGAGAGCGAGGAAGGAACAACAGCCAATGATGTGACCTCATATCAGATCTCTAATCCTTACATAAGCCTCATTTCAGAATTGCTTGAGAAAGTTACAATGTGACACACCCAAAGTAGCCCAAACAGTAAAAGGAAGTAGTAGACATGACTCTTAATAACCTCACAAGAGACAAAGCTGTATTTGTGGTTGGTGCAGAGATTAGAAAAGAGTAAGGGGATCCCTGGGAGCAAACCGGCATCAATATTTTATTGAAAATTGGCTGATTCTTCCTTGCAATGGAACATCTTCTGCCACTTTGCACGTCGTCTCTGATTGATATTGATGTGGCTGTTTGAAGGTAGTGGAGTGGAAACAAGAACGCAAGCCAGAAATCTAAAAGGAATACAACTTTGAATTCTGCTTCAGTCATCTTTTGTTTGCAATTTTGATGGAAGGAGCAAAAAGGGAAAACAAAATAGCACTGGAACTGATGTGTTTGAAAGATCCGTTTGTATGATTTCATTTAAACGCACAGTTGAGGGGTACAATGGGGAGCTTTATTTTACTTACCTTGTTCTCATATCTGTCTCTGTATCATCTACTTCTCTCTTTCTCAATCAATATGCTCCTCATCAAGCGTTTGATTGCTTTAGTGTTTACTGCACAGTGGCTCATTTGCTCTAATGGCCTTGAGAGTAAATGTTATACCATCAGCCTTCTGTCGTTTACTTCACACTGTTAACTTTTAGCTCCACAATTCACTTCATACATGCATATAACTATAAATCTTTCTGCATATTACTCATAAAAATCCACCAGCTGTTCTTTTGATTTCCCCTTTGATTAATGGTCAACATCTCTTTTTTTTTTTAATATAATTTTGCATGTTTTTGCTCATGGCTGGATTGCTTTTTCTATGTCTTTGCTTTTTCCTTTTGCTTGCTACTGTCTTCATGGATTGATGTCAATACTCTCTGCATGCATGTGATGCCTGTTGCAGGGAAACCAGCCTCACTTACCTGCCAAGACAGTAGGTAACATTTAATGACTACAATAGAATGTCTCGGTGACTTTAATTCAGAGCCAGAATAACAAAATCCCATTTCACATCTTATGCATTCAGACAAGACTCAAGTCAAGACCTTATATGTGTAGAAATATACAGTGTAACACTTATTTTGTTGCATTTGATTCATGTGCAGTCCCACACTGATGATGATTAAACTTCAGTTGGGATTAAAATTCATTTTTTGATTCATACTAAACATTCATACATTGCGGTGAGATATTATCTTTGGTAGATAATGTGCTGCTACATTTGCTGCGCAGAGATCATTCAGGAGTAAGTCCATTATAGACCTTAAAGAGAGAGAGAGTTCAAAAAACAGTGTTATAAACCTATAGATATAAAACATCAGGCACATAATGGGATTTCTATCATAATATCTTCCCTCTGGAAATGCCGATGGGTTAGAAAGGCTTTTGAGATGGCATTTAGACTTTATAAATGTAAAATATTCATCTAAAGCTTGTGTAATATGCGATCCTCAAGCAGTTGCTATAAACACAGAATGGATAAATACTTGTGAGAGGATCTTGACAAACAGGCAAACATAAGACACACAGTACCAGAATTTCCTCTTAAAGTGTCCACATGCATTTACATTCACATTGTGTCTATTCCCTCAACTGTGTGCATATTCATTACTTCATCATTACTTATGTAGAATCCACACACATAAATTCCTGTGCAGAATAAAGGTCTAAAGGTCACATTTTATGTCATTAACTTTTTTAAAGCTCAGCACTTAACTGTAAATGGCTCTTTTAATTAGGAAATGCATATTTTCTGTGTATATGTGAATGTGTATGTGTAACCTAATGAATGTAAAATGTTTTCTCATTAGCACATTTCAGGGTAACATACCCTTGAGTCTCCCTACATCTCAGCCATATTTAAATAGGTGTATCCAAATGTGCTGTGCATTTGAGTTTGTGTATGCATGATTGTATTTCTGTGCAGTCATATGTGCATGTGTGTGTGTTCATGTGTTTCTCTTTGTCCAGACCTTCACTGAGCTTTTTATGGCTGCCTCTGGCATTGCTGTTTGAGGAAGTCAGATAATGATCACATTTCAGATGTTTAGCAGGGATAAGGATATATTTGATTGCACAGTGGACATTTTTATTTAAATGACACTGTTTCTGAATTTATTAAAATAAGTCAGTATAAAGCACAAAACAGAAAAATGCATTTAGCTAAAACTTAAAAATATAGTATATTTTAGAGATTTGTGGAAAAATAAGGGTTACACACTCATTTTTTGTTGCAGTTTACTATATAGTGTTTTCTTTTTGCTCACACATAACTGCCTCTGTGGTCACTAATATCAGTATCTGTTACAAGCCAGTACTGGTGTCAGTTAGTATTACTCAGGCTCTGTTTCACACCATTTGTTAGCTGTACAGAAGTCAGTCGCATGCATGTGTGTATTCGTTCACCACAGTCTCTGCAGACCTCAGAGCCTGCTGTCCGTTTAATCAGAGAGTGATTTAGACCTGAGTAAACAGGTGGCCGAAACCTCCAGCCAATCAGTGGTACAAAATAGATTAATTAACAGGTCTACTAAAAGTCTAATCTGTCGTGGGACAGAAAAGTGGAGAAAGCACGTGAAAGCCCACCTGCATCTTGATATTTGAATATTATACTGGCTGGAGAGAAGCACATGAATTAGTAATCCTTTTATATTTGTCGTGTAACTGTGTGGCTAAGCTAGCAGATGAGTGAGCCTGACATAGCAGCTCTTTAGAGAGAAAACTATTTGTGTATGCGTGAGATAGTGGCCAGGTCTATTTATACATGGCTTCTTGAATGGACACTTCTTTGTAATCCAAAGTATGCAATTAAAAGGTTTTAATAACTAAAATGCCCCTCAGCTCTTGTTAATGAGGGTGTGCATATGTGTGTATACATATATGTGTGTGTGTCTTTACGTTGTAACATCTTCTGTGTTTGTGCTTGTGTCTGTCTGAATATATACCTGTGGGTGTATGTTTATGAGTGTGTTTATTGCTATAGTCATTTAGGTGCACATTAATCTATTTAACACCCCTCCTCTGTCCAAGTTAATGGGTAGTTAGACTGTAATGGTGCAGGGCCCGAATGACAATGAAGCACTTTAGAGGAATGGCTATTGACACCCCAAGGCTAAGCCTTAATGCTCATATTGACTCACGTGAATCAAGTAGGCTGTGTGTGGTGTCTTCGTCTGTACCATGGACCGTACATGCATGCATCTATCTGCATGTGTATGCTTGTAAGATCTTCATTAAGTCCCGGTGTTCATTATGGCTGTTCTAATTAGTGAAAAAAATCAAACAAGTTGAAGGTTGTTTCAAGAGCAGCGTCACAGTTGGAACAATTACCATGACACCAATGGCTTCCTCCAGGCATTAGGATATTAACGTTTCTAAAAGAGATTAAAACACAGTCTCCTGCGTTCACAATGACTTTTGTGTCTCTGACTTCCATTTGTCCTCCCCTCTGCCTCTTTATTTATGTTCTTTTTTATTTCATTTCTTACTCATGGCTACATATACTGCATTGAAACCATCTCCTGCCTCCTTCCGTCACTGCTCAGGTGCTGCAGGGGGCCAGAGGGGCTTTCTGGGCTGTATCCGAGCCTTACGAATGAATGGGATCACCCTTGATTTAGAGGAGAGGGCTAAAGTCACACCTGGAGTCAAGCCTGGCTGCCAAGGCCACTGCACCAGTTATGGGATGTACTGCCGCAATGGAGGAAAGTGCGTGGAGAAGTACAACGGCTACCTGTGTGACTGCAACGCCACTGCCTATGACGGCCCATTCTGCACCAGAGGTGAGAACGCTGAAATCCTCTTAGATTCAGCATCTTTAAATCAAAATGTTGACATTGAAACTTTAGTTTGAGGTTAAATGATTCATACAGAGGAAGCACAACCATACACTCTATATAAATAGTGGACAAATCTTCTGTGACATCACCACTGGTTTTTAAGCCATTGAGATGGGTGACACTACGCTTCATAAATGTTAACATATACAGTTGTGTATGATAACGGTGATGCCAACTTCATGTAATGTAGATAAACACTAATCAGTACTTACTGTCTGACTGATGGACCGTATAATTCTATACGAATGAGCGCTAACATTAGCTAATATAGCTAAGTTACACTAACAGGCTGACTATTGTAAGTACCAGGAAACTTAATGACAGACTCCTCTTGCAGTCTTTTTGCTATAATTCCTCAATCAGTAGTACAGGAGAGCTACCTGTCAGGGAAAACTAAGTATTACTCAATAAACATGTCGCACTCAGCAGCTGAGGAAGCTGCCAATCAAAGCCCACAGAACAGACAGAGATGACACTCACCTGTCACTCAAAGCAGCCACTCCCTCAATAATGTATGACCTTTGGATTAATGAAATGTAAATTCACTCCCCATCGTTGACATGAAGGGTAAATGAGGTTTTTGTACCATCCAATTAATTTCCAATGCAGTTTGTTTCTGCTGTGAAGTTGGACATTTTAAAATTGGGGTCCATAGGGATTGACCAGCTGATGGAATTAGTCCCAAGTGGCCGTTTTAAAGAATTGCAGTTTTTCAATACTTGCACATTGCCTTTACTTTTCAGCCTCAGTGGTCGCCACTTGAGCACTACCTGTACATATAAAGTTGGAGCTCTCAAAAGTGTTCAGGCCAAGATACAAAACAGAAATTTTGGTGTCTTCTCATTCCCTAAACTTGCAGAAATGGCAATAATCACTACATTTACAAGCAAAGTTAGCGATCTTGCACACACTACCACTATAAAAAAAAAAGACAACACACAAAATAAGTAAATCATAAGCTAATGTACTACTGTAGTTTGAAAACACTGTCAATGAAAATCTGTTCTTGTTCTCAAACTGATAATGATTCAGCTGGAGATTTCTGTCCAGTTTTGTTTAAACTCTTATTATTATTAGTTTTGTTTAATTTTCTTACTGAATGCTTCCACACTTAAAACACAGGATTATTCTTGGCATTTCCAGTGCCTTTTATGAAGCCTATGTTTTTTGTTATTTTATATTCACATCATGCACATGACTGAGAGGGAGGCATGACAAAAATCATAGTCACTGATACCTCAGGAGCACCATCATGTTTTCAGAACCAGGTTTGCATAATCAAAGAGCCCTGTGCACCACAGCTGAACTGATCAGTGCAGGAAAAAGGACATTTCTCTTCTACTTAAAGTTGAATTCCCATATCAAAGCATTGGTATGGATTTTGCTCTGCCAGTTTGCGATATAATAAAAACCAGTTCATGACTTATTTTGTGTCTCCACCATATCTTTGGGAAAAGGACGTCTAAAGTATTCTTTAATATAGAGTCTCTCTTATTTTTTTCTCATGGTTGCAAGAATTCTTGTACAAACTACCCTTCAGCTGTGAATTTTTAGATGACAAACTGAGTCATAATCTCTCAGCTAACACTTTTTCAATGTCCTTTACAGGCATCTTTGTGAACAAGTTTTCGTTCCTCTTTAGTTGACAATGCCACAGTCAAATAGTGCCAGGATTACTGCTGGAGCAGTTATATTTCAATGAGCTGCATTGCCTGACAACCCACTGTGATTTTTGCTGAGCTCTGTGATTGTTCTCACTTCCTATTCAGTTTGGAGCTGTCTGTGTTGAAAGTGTTTGGGCTTATGATAAAAGGCATCGATTGAGTGTGATATTGTGCTTACCCACCAATTCTCCCTGACTTTAGAACGCACACACGGAATACTAAAACTACAGATACAGAGCGAAGAGATCAAACTGAAAAAACAAAATGCATGCAGCCACTGACAAGCCATCTTACAAAGCAGAGGGTAGCTCAAGTTTTTTGAAGTTTGAGGATGAGAAATGTTACACTCTACCTCTAACTCTGCACTGCAGCATAAGTTAAAACATCATGTTTGTTTCACAGGGATTCGTTAGATACAGTATTAAAGTTCTACTTCTCAAAACAAGTTTTCATAAAATGCTCTGGGGAGAAGAGCAGCACTGCTGTCAGTGGCTTCTGCTACCTCCCAGTCAGAGAGTTGATCCCCGACATGTGAATTAATTTGTTTCCTAAAGCCGAATAGTGTTTTTCCCCTGTGCTCCTGGCAGGGGGGTGACAAGATGACAGAAAAGCAGAGTGGGTGAATGTGTGTGTTCATTTGTGTATGTTTGTGTCATGGGGGAAGGGGATGACAGTGTGTGGTGATATGTGAGTGTAGGACATGAAAAGACCTCCTCCGAATTCTGTCATAGCCAATCAGGCATTTTAGGATTTATAGAATAGAGGTTAGTGTCTTGAAGAGAGAGAGAGAGAAGAGAGTGTGTGTGTGTGTGTGTGTGTGTGTGTGTGTGCGCGTGTGTGTTGTGTACGTATATCTGTCTGTCAGCCTGATGACAGACAGAGAAAGACAGGGGGAGAGCACACCCTTGTGCCTGTTTGTTTGTGTGCATGTCACATGACTGTCCCCTTCCTTTCCTGTCACCTCATTTTGAAGAGTCTCTTTTTTCCTGTCTCTCCCATCTACTTTATCTACAATTCAACTCTTTGTCATGTTTATCCTTGTTCTTTTGTCGTCCCTCCTCGCTCTCCCTTGCCTCCTCTCTTTCTTCAAGTCTTCTTTTGCTCCTTTCACTCTTAGTTTTCCTCCTGCTCATTTATCTCATTCTCTAGTTCTCTGCTTTTTTCATGATCCTCTTTCCCGTACTTTCTCTTCTGCTCTTTCAGCATTTATCTCCTCCTGTCCTGCCTCCTCTCTTCGTCTGCTTTCTTCTTTTTTACCACTTCAAGCCCTTTTCTTCATCTCCTCACCCCTCTCCTGTTTTCTCCTTCTGGAAATCTCTCCTTTAACTCCCCCCACTCTTCCAGTCCTCCCAGCGAGTGAAAAATGCATGAAGCCAGCTATAATTGCACACTGCATTTCCATTGTATCCATATTTACGCACTGCTCAGGGGACACTGCAGTATTATTATACACTCTCATTCTTCTGCTTTTCTGCCCTTGAGGGTCACACAATGTGCACATGTTCATCTATAAACATGGACACACACATGAAAGCTCAAACTCACACTGCATGCATACCTGTAGAAGTTTGCGCATTTGCACAAATTCCCTCTCCAGGACTTCTACTCACATGGACGTAAAAAATATACACAAACACAGAGTCCCTGCCCTGGAGCAGAGTTTTCTCATTCCCTCTTATGCTTCCAGACAACTCTGTGTTGGTTTGGAGGCTTCGGGCAGGTAGTCTGACTACTTTTTTTCTCAGCAGGCCAGAAAAGGCGTAGACAGGTTATATGCATGCACTACATCATCCACAGTGTGCATGCACAACGATACAATAGGAAATACCAGAGGATGTAGGTTACACATTTACCTACAAAATCCCCGTGCTGTGTGGAAACTAGCAACCCTTTCTGAATAAACATTAAATATACTGATAGATCATTTTGTTGTTTCATTGACTCTTCTGCAACTGATTGAAGAACTGAGGCAAACACTCAACAGTGATATGAACTACACTTTTTCTCACTCTGATTCACTTAATACCCAGAAGCATTTATCTTGGCAGGCAGTGAGCACTCCAGCTGCAACAGAAAATGACGTGAGCTCGCAAGCTCACTGCCTGGTTAACACAGAACAATTGGTAAAATGGATCTCTCTAGACTCTCAAAGCTTGAAACTGTATCAATGCACAGCAGAATAGAGGATAAAATTGTGATATAGTTGAATGGAGGCAAGGCTTTTCGTCCACCAATATCAGTCAGAGAGCTTGCCCATTTTCTGGTAATAAGCCTTCTATTAAATTTAAGTAATGTAGCTTGAAGTATTTATTGCACTGTGTCCAGCAGGAGACGATGGGTGTAGTGAAGCTTTAAAATAACATGCATAAATATGTTCACTTAGTATTCTACACTTACAGAGGGCGTAGTTATACGTTCATACTGCTGACACTGTAGGGCACGCATGCCAAAGCAACATGCTATGGCATTTACCCACACACAACCCCAGGCTCTCCACTTTGCTTCTTTAATTTCATGCACATTGTGCCTTTTGTGCCCTTTATCAACATGCACACACTGCTGTGTGTATACACACACAGACACAAAGAATGAGCATGACAGAAGAAATAGAAAAATAAGGTCCCTGCCTTTCAACACTTGATTAAGAGAATCAATAAGCCTCCTGGAATGGCTGGAATGTGCCATTAGGTGTGTTAATGTACTGGTAAACAATGTATTGTTTTGTTTCAGATGCTGGAGCTCAGCAATTTAACACCCACTTTAATACACATCCTGAACACACACATACAGTGTGTGTGTGTGTGTGTGTGTGTGTGTTTTTCTTGCTACCGCTATAATATATCAGTGCCCAGTTTAGTCTTGGCATTTGTTCTTTCTTTCTTAGTTGCATCCTTCATGTTATCTTTACTTAGTAGCTCTTTATGTCTAGTTTTGTGTGGCAAATGTTTATGATGTTTAATATTTATCTTTATTTGTTTTTGTGTATTCATCTAATTGCATTTCACATGTGCTTTGAAATGCTTTATATATCCTCTCTTGTCTCATTCAGATGTTGGAGGTTTCTTTGAGGCAGGAACCCTGATCAAGTACAACCTTGCCCATGAAGCAGTGGCAGGAGCCAGTAAAAGTGCAAGACTTGTGACATATCAGCTGACACCACAGGAAGTAAACCTAACAAAGGAGGAATTGGCATTTAGTTTCAGCACATCTAACGCGCCGGCTGTTCTGATGTATGTCAGCTCCAAGACGCAGGATTATCTGGCTGTGGTGCTCAGGCAAAATGGTAAGATCCTCTGAGACACACACATGATGGAAAGTATTTGTGTGCTACTGCTTACTCAACAGTGAAGAGTTAGATTGAAATAATGTGTTTGTGCAAAAAAAAGTTTATTTTTAAAGGCTGAGAAGTTCCATAATCTTTTAAAATCCTCCCCAGTCAGAGACTTCATGCTGAGCGGCTGACAGGCGGCTCAGTGCTTTGATTAAGTGAAAGTAATAAAAATTTGACAGTGCCATCTAGTGTTACACTAATTTATGTGCACAGCCATCAGAATAAAACTGCAAAAGGTTCACAATGCTTAGATGGGCTGCTACAAATTCTGGTCCCCTCTGGTAAACTACTTCTCAGAGCACTGACACATCACACGCCTTCTGCATAATTCAGGGTTTAGCCCCTAAATTAATAGTATTACACTAATATCTACTGCCAACAATTCTATTTTTTAGCCACTGCTTGAGGAATATGTGGTAAATTAATTTTACATCTTTGAGTTCTTTATTAATAGATGAGAGCTCATTTTTAAATTGTCTTAGAGCAGGAAAAGGTACATGTTTGGCAGATAAGTGGACATGTGATGTGGCCTATGTGTCTTCAGGTTCATTGCAGGTGCGGTATAACCTCGGGGGGCTGAGAGAGCCGTTTGCTATAGATGTGGATCAGCGGAACTTGGCCAATGGACAACCACACAGCATTAACATGTCCCGGGTTGAAAGGAGCATCACTATCCAGGTACAAGTCACACACTCACAAACACACAAACATATCTAAGCACTCAAAAGGATGTTTGAAGGCTTTTTGTCGGCGCTAAGAAAATACTTACATTTCAAGCCCTTCTTACACTCATTTAAGATCTGTGAGGGACTGGCTTCCAACTACACACACAAACACATGCACAAACACAAGAGTACACAATCACCCAAGTCCAAGCCAGCATTAGTTCGATGGTTTGCAATAAGTCAGAGGGGAGAGCAGTGTCCTGTTCTGTCTTTTGCTGTGATGAAACTGCTTGTCCTCTGCCACTGTAAATCCACTTCCAGTAGACAGCCTAAGTATAGCAACAGAGAGCATGCATCGATCTGTGTGTGTGTTTGTACGAGTGCCCAGCGCCACTGTGTGATTGCAGCTGCATGTATTTCTGTCCTAGTGGAGGTATTTATGAGTGTGCAAGCAAGTGAGCAAGTGTGCAAGTTTGTGCATGACAAAGTGTTGCATATATGTGTGGGGGGGGGGGTCTCACTGTCTTGTCTGTGTGTGAATTCATGTGTGGGGGTTTGTTTGTGTGCTCTTGAGCTGCAGCTAAACAGCTTAGTGCAGATCAATACAGCCAAGGCTCAGTCAGTAGCTGTCAAGGATGGAGTGAGAATTCAGCTAAAATATTACAGACTTTGTTCTGGGTTAAAATGCTCAGGTTTGGCTGCAGGCAGCAGTTTAAGAAGGAGTTGAAATGGAATGCAGCCGGCTGTAAAACCTAGTTATCAGTTGCATTCAGATTGGAATTAAATTGTATTTTCATGGGCATTCTATTTTTTGCCAAGGTTGAGGATTATCATTCTCTGCATGACAACCAAAATGGGAAATTGTAAAAAGTTTCATTTTAATCCACCCCCTTCAGTGTTTTTTACTGTTGAAAATGGTACAGATTACAGTTTAGTTCCTTAGATTATCATATCACATCTATTAATTAGATGTACCATTTCTCATATGTAGTCTGTGTTTCATAGATGCCCGCATTGCAACATGTCATGGAACAGACCCTCTGTTGTGCAATTTTCTACTTATTTACAACTCAATCCAAAGTTTTGCATTTTAATTTTCAACATTAACAAGAACCTGCTCTGGCGTCGATCATTTATAGTTACAAGTTTACTAGCTATTGCATTCTGCAGC
Organism: Apogon hyalosoma; assembly: GCA_037367295.1. Lineage (NCBI taxonomy): Eukaryota > Metazoa > Chordata > Actinopteri > Kurtiformes > Apogonidae > Apogon > Apogon hyalosoma. Next base: position 25,253,405 of record JAPQRP010000015.1, on the reverse strand, counting down.
GTATTTGTCCCCTGTGGCAAAACCTAATTTCCCTGCAGACACTGGCAGTTTCAAGTTTCACCCTACTTGTCATTCATCGTGATGTTTAATACTCCACTGATATACCAAACACTTTACAACACTTAGACCTAGGTCCTCCTTGTGGCTAGTATAGAAAATATTTCAGATAAATTTCACAACATTCCCACATGACTTGGATTTGAATTAATTGGTAAATGAATTCATATTGTCCAATAGGCAGAGTTTTGGAGTTTATGAAGCATCTAATAGTAAAATGCTACCTTCCTCTCTTCTTTTGCTTTCATTAAGACATGTAGGTACTCTTCCAAACCCATAAGCAGTGCATCTTCTTTGCCACATGCAGGGAAGGCTTTAGCCCTCCTTCTTCCTGTAGCATGTACATGGAGCAATAACCACATCAATACTGAATCTCATCACCTACATTTGCACACTACAGTGAAAAATTCCGACAGCAAGAAAATTAAACTGAAATATCTGATGGAAGTCTTCCTCATTTCCTGAACAAATCACTTCCTGCAGCTGCTGATCACCCCAGTGGGAGCACTTCAACGTTTCACCGACATAGAAAGTTATTGAAAAAACTGTAGGATTCTCCTCTCCCCGTAGACATACATACATGCACACACAGCGTCCTCAGATGGCTATGGCTAGGTGATTGTAGATGTGCAGAACTGATGTTCAGCCCAGGGTTCAGTGTGAGAATGAACTTTTAACGATCAAGTCCTTATCCCCAGTTTACTGCTCTTCCACATGTGCTCAGGGGACATTTTAAATGGCAATCCTGCGAATGTTTTTGTCCCTGAATGATGAAGTTTAGCACTTGAACATTAAAGTAGTGCTAAGAGAATTAAGAGGAACACTGGTGGGCATGATATGGTAATTGGGATTCAAGAAAAAAGGAATCAGCAAGGGAAATATGGGGGGGAGGGACAGAGAGAAAAATTAGATGAAGTTTAAAGATACAGCATGAAAAGTGGACCCAGAAGGTGTGCTAACGAAGATAACTTTGATGAGTTAAGGTTTTTGTTGATTTGCTACCTCAGGGCTTTTTCAGAGGAACAAACATACACTTAACATCTCCTGGTAAACAGATGTGGACATGCATACCAACAGACATGCATACACAAGTGAGATGTTGTCAGGCCAGCTCACTACAAAGGCTTCACGCTGCTATGCAACGAAATCAGAATTATTTAGTCTAATTCACTGTCCTCACCTTGTCTTTCCGTGTAGCGCTCCCTTTGAATTTTCACACTTCTTGTATCGCCTCAAGGTGCTTTAAGGTGCACCACTGGGAATCTGTTTAATGCATTCTTAATAACCTATGCAGAACTTCATCAGTGTAGATGTCACAAACCTATAATGAAGTGGCACTGCAGGCAGTAGTGGGATATAACCAGGTACTTTTACTCCAGTACTTTACTTGAGTATTTTCATATTAAGCAACTGATACTTCATCTCCACTACACTTCAAAGACAAATATTATACTTTTTAATCCACTGTACACCTTTGTCTGACAGTTAATTTTCAGTTTGTCTCTCCCTTCCCTCTCCTATAAAAGCATGTTTCCCTGTCTTTACTATGAATGTTTGTTAAAAATTAACCGACGTATTAAGTGTTTCTTTAGGGGTAAACTCTCTTTCTTCCTAAGCTAAATAAACTAAGAACCCTCTTGGCTGAGCTGGAAAATGCATCACAAAGTTGAGAACAAGTTGTTTTCTGAGCTCCTGAAAAGTTGACTTTGTAGAGATACATAGTTCTCACAGGACTACATATCATATTACTGCTGCATGTAATGCATATTTATTACTGCTGCTTTAATATGCATTAATGCAGCAGTAGTATAGATCCAAAAACATCATATATAATAGTTAAACACTGACGGGGACTATTTTACTGCATAAATATTGCTTTTCATACTTTAAGTATATGTTGCTGATAATACATCTAATACATTGCAGTGTGTTTCGGTAGTTTTAGATAAGTCTTATAGATCTTCCACCACTAGATGCATAGATCTGTTTATAAAAGAAAGACTTTCAATATGTTGCTTTCCATTAAAAGTGGGTCTTGGGTCTCTGACAGATTTGCAAGAGGAAACAATGTTTTTGCTGTGAGTTGTACGTATGACCTAAACAGCAATTGTAAATTTGCACACCCTTAATATAACAAGATTTGATTATGTTGTCTGAAATGTCATCCATCACAAAACCACTCTTAGAGTCAAAACAAATGTGTAGATTTTCACTTAAACACAGAGACACACTTGCTTTTGAATGCTGAAACTGACTCATCACTGGCTGAAATGCACCCATTCAAAATTGTCTCAAATGATTGCATTATGCTTTAAAGCCTGAGATGTTATTGTTGTTACAGCAGGCCATTAGCATCTGAAATTTAACCAACCCATTATTATTTTGTTTACACTGTCACAATCCCTGTTGCAGCTGCTTTGACCTGAGATAAAACGACATGAGCAAGAGACTGAGATATGAGTCAGATGCAAAAAAGACAGCTATACTGGTGGGTCTGTTAGTGGATCAAATTCAATTTCCAGAGTAAAAAGAGAGAGTCAAGTGTTTACTTGGAGCTGTTTAGGTCTCACTTCTCTGCTATCAGGGTGAAAATCTTAAAGGCATTTAGACAAGCGGCTGTTCATTTTAAAGACATGGCAGAGAACAAGTGGCAAGACAAGTAGGCGAGTGGTAATTGGAATGTGAACGAAGAGGGAGCCAGAGAGAGATGAAGAGCAAAAGAAAAAGGTAGAATAGAAAGTCAAAGAGGGAGGAGGGTAGCTAGAAGAAAAAGATAATGTCTTTAGATAAAGAAAGTAGACCCACAAAGAATGATAACAAAGATCACTTTGATGCATTCAGGTTATCTAACCCGTCATAACCCTGAGGCTTATTTCCCCATCTGGATTTGCATGTGCACACAAATACCTGCTGAAATGCACACAGGAGTTTTAAGTGTGCAGTGCACGGAGCAAGTGTTTGGTTTTTAAGCAGTCTGTGAGGTCTCGTCAGGTTAGCCCGCTATCAAAGGCACACCAAGGCGAGATCAAAATAGTTCCCATCTCTCCATCTCTGGCTTTCCCGTTCTCTCAACCTCTCACACAGTGTGAGGGTTTAGAGATGAAAGTGAGGAGTCCCCCAGGCAGCTCAGCTCTCCTCTCCTCTCCTCTCCTCTCCTCCTCCTCCTCCTCCTTTCTCCTCTCGGTATCTGTTACAGACTAATAATTCAGTTCTTCACTTGATAATGAACTTAAACTCTTAATTGAAAAAACGGAATTAACATTATTTTGCACTTTGCTCTAATGTTTAAAGTGTAATGGTAGATTTTTTTTATTGTCCCTCAGACATCATTAAGGAAACAAAGCTGCCACAGAAGTTACTGTAAATTAGTGAATATATACCACACATTGGCTAAATTAGATTCCTTTTGAGTACATAGTTAGGGAAATAGATTTCTCCCATTTTCTTTTTGTCCCATCCCTGATTACTTTGCTTATGTAAGCTTTATGTAATGTAAGAGGCTCCAACAGCGTTAAAAGACAAAATTGTGTTGTCTAAATGGTGGGGTGTTAAAGAAAAGGATCTCAATAATTGCGGTTGTAATTGACAAACTTTGGTAAAATGAGGTTTCTTCCCTGGCTGTCTTCCTCTGTGGACCTTTTTGTGGGGTTTCAAGTCTCACGCCGCCCTCCCTGGCTGTGCAACCAATTTGTTTTCTCAGATAAAAGTAAATAAGCTGAGCGCAATTTAATTGTGCCCCATTATCCCACCCTCCAGTCACCGTGGAAAACAAAACCCACACAATGCTCCAGTGAGACCAGGCTTTTGGAGAGAATCAAATTAGGATATGCTGTGTATGTGTGTGTGCTTGTGCGTAAAAAAAAAAAAAAAAGAAATAAATAAGGTCTGGAGCAGTTGGGGGCAGGGAGAATTTCTATGGGAGGAATCTATTGAGTTAAACATATAAATAAGAACCAGCACACACGCACACAAGCATAAATCTCTACTCTTTAGTACCAGGCCAGCTTAGCTCCCAGTTAACACGGCACGACAGCTATTCAACACATCAATGAAACAAATTTCCAGTAAAATACACAGTAACACAAGTCATTGTTTTCAGTCAACCTCCCCTCCTCTGGCTCATTCTGCAGGCTGGTGTGTGCTGAGATACATTTCTCCTGTGAGCTGGGCGAAAGAGAGAGAGAGAAAGAGAGAATGGAGAAAGGAGGATCTTTTATTTCTGGAACACCCAGAAACCAATTTGTGGGCTTGAAATAATTCTCGTCAATAGCACTGGCTGCAGCCTTCAAGCTAATTAGAAACTTCAGTGAAACAGCAATAACAAGTTAATTATGTTGCAGGGATATTAAAGTCGTGTATTCCCTCCCCCCATCACGCTCTCTGCTCTCACATCTCTACTGACGGTTTTCTTTGTAAACACGCCGCTTGTTCTATCTGTTTTAAGTTCTCAGCTAAAGCTTTGAGCGTGCTGCAGACTTTAGAAAGTGCATATTGTTAATTAATGTGAGATCATTTATCTAGTGATGGTGAAGAGCTGTTTATTTGCAGGATTACTGTTGAAGATCCCTTCTCAGTTTACATTCAGCCAAGACTGGTTGGACTAACAAAAAGGGATGACAAAATCACATCGCAAATAAAAGTTTCTCTTGAAATAATTTTGTCGGGTTGGAGTCTTTGAGCAACTATGACAGAGCTTTTGGGATGTTTCTGTTGTATTATGGGGTGTATGGACTTGATCTTTATAAAGTGACGAACATGTTAATCAGCCAAAGTGGCTCCTTGAAAAGGAAACTGAAGAATGACAATTGATGCTATATGAATATGCTGTATGTAAAGTATCACATAATTGTCAATCCACGACATTACTGAGCACCTTAATTAGGTTTGAAAAATAGCAAAACCTGCAAGAACACATGAAAATACTTTATTGATCATGTATGTTGCTAGTTAGGAGAATTATGTTAATCAGAAATGACATTTTAATTTAAAGACTCAAACATCCACTGTTGACCAAAAGCATCTATTGATCTAAACTGTTGATCTGCTAATCCTATCAATACATGTAAATAATTGGTGTACAGTACAGTTTGTCATCTTTTCATGGTCATCAGATATGACCCATTTGGACATTCAGAGGCTCCATAGTGAACGTGGAAACACCATCATCTTCTATAACATTAATTCACCAGTAAAACCCATGGAGTTGGATCGATGACAGTGGATGGAGACACAGGGTTTATGGCCAGTTAATGATACATTTTACTGAAAAAGTCACCATTTCTTTTTTTTTTTCTGTTTTGATATAATAACCTCTGACTTTACTCTGAGCTTTTATGACCATCTACACGATCAGTCAATTAAACATAGGAAAATACACAATTTCCATTGGTAGAAATGCAAAATTCAGAGTATTAATATTATAATAAATGGTGATAAATCACTTAAGGTTAAACAGAGAGAAAAATTAATTTGGTAACTGCCACAAAAGTCACACCGAGTCCTTATGGGTTAGAATGTGTGGGTGTGTTTGGGTAAAGTAAGTGGATTTCTCTGCGTTAGCCTCACTTTTCACTGTAAAACCACAAGAGGGAGGCATTGAGCCAGGTTGTGTTGCAGCTTCACTAACACTGATGTATTACAGTGTCTTCTTCATCACCTTGTGCACTGCTTAATGTGCTGATGCAGGTCTTACACTGGGTCTTCAAACATGCTGTGATCAGTACTTTCAGACTCAGACTCTATTTAATATGCAGGTAGTGATATATATATTATCTCTGTCTCTGTCTCAGTTGGACCATTACCCTCCAGTCAGCTACACCCTCCCCGACGCCTCCGACACTCAGTTCAACCTGGTGAAGACACTGTTCCTGGGCAAGGTTTTTGGTGAGTATGTGGACTCACCCAAATGCAGTTTTTTTGTTTTTTTTTCTCCAATCTGGTAAAAGAAAAATGCAAAAACAAAAAGGAAAAACACTCAACTTACACAGGTTACTCGACATGACACTGTAACACATTTACCTGGTTTGCATCTAACTAATTCTACTAGTTTACACATTTTCATGAAGACATTAACACAAATTCAGATTCTAAAATGTAATTATTATATTTTATGTAGCTGCCAAATGTTGCTGTGTTTTTTGCAGCCATTGTCATTTTGAGGTTGTTTACGTGTGGTTTGTCTCATTAGCGTCAGAGTCTGTTAAAACAGTGAAATGTAGATCATAAAGAGGAGGGTGGAAAATTAATTATTAAAATGCAAACACAGATAAACAAGCAAAAGATAATCTTTCCCCTTGCTGTCCTCCTTTCTCCAGATAGTAGCCTGTATTTGCACATTGTGTCCACTAGAGGACACCAGAGGACCGCAGAGGCTTTTTAGTCCAGTTGGCGAGTTCATCTATCTCTGTCTGAATGTGTGTACATGCACATTAGTGGCTGACACAAGGAGAAATTATTACTGCAGCATGTTGCTCTTTTTATCTACCGTGATATCACAGTCTAAATTATACGGTCCTCATCGTAAACATCAAAACAGTAAAACCCTACAAATATTGATTCCCATTGATGGATTTATTTAGGTCAGTTAGCCTCTTCTCTGTCTCATTTATCTACCGCAAACAAAGGTGCTGATGCAATGCTTTGGCTGATTTATCAATGCATGTGCCCCCTTTGGGATTACTTAAAAGCTTCACATTATCATTAATCCAATCATCAATAGGTAATTACTTTAATTCTATCTAGGTCATCCTCGGTGGTATGTGTGACGCACGTGCTGTTTTTCTTACTTGTTTAATTAACAGCATTGCTCATAATGTAAGATTGCACCTCACTACTTGCTGTAGTTTAACGGAAAGGGTCAGACCTCACAGCGTTAATTCTATTATGTTGTTTTCCTTCGTCTCCATTCATCTACTTTGTCCTCTAACAAAAGTGCAGAGAAAGTCAGTGAGGTTGAAGTAATGGCTGACTTCACTTGCATGCCAGAATTATCGACTGCTTCACACACCACAAGAACCCATGGGAATACAGCGCCATGCACTCACACACACACAGGCATGCCCACAAGCACATACGCACATAAAACACAGCTATCCATCTTTGCCCAGCTAACACAGTACAGATGCTTTAAGGACACACAGGCCAAAGTCACTGCACATGCCAAAAGACTTTCTAATCAGTTTACACATCACTGGAATCTCAAGGAGAGACCAGAATGTAGAAAAACAAAACAATGTCAAGAATATGGTGACCAGACAAGCAAAGACAAAGAAAAATGAAGAAACAAAGCAGTCAGAACAAAAGCAGGCTTTTTATTTTGTGCATCTCATCAGGTTTGTTCTAGTTGTGTGTTGGTGCCACAGAGACAACAGAGGCTGTCAGACAGTTCAGCTTTCAGAGTCTCTATTTCTGGGAGACAGAGACGCTGTGTTTGTCTCAGTGCAGCACACACACAATCACAGAGACATCACCTCCATCACCTCACAGTCTGCCGATTCTGGAATGGAACATAAATTAAAGTGAAGAAGATTACATATATCTAGCGTATTTTCAGTCATTAACTACAATAAAAAACAAAAGAATATCTCAGTCTGGACTGATTATCGTCCTAATCTGGATTTCCATCCATTTTCTGAGCCCGCTCTATCCTCACTAGGGTCACGGGGGTCGCTGGAGCCTATCCCAGCCACTTAAGGGCGAAGGCGGGGTACACCCTGGACA
>JAPQRP010000015.1:25221143-25245440 GCA_037367295.1 Apogon hyalosoma | reverse complement strand
GACAAACAAACACACTCACATTCACACCTATGGTCAATTTAGATTAACCGATTAACCTATCAGTGCATATCTTTGGATGGTGGGAGGAAGCCGGAGTACCCGGAGAGAACCCACGCGGACACGGGGAGAACATGCGAACTCCACACAGAAAGGTCCCAAGGTTGGAATCGAACCCAGGACCTTCTTGCTGTGAGGCACGAGTGCTACCCACTGCACCACCGTGCCGCCCTAATCTGGATTTGTACTTCTTTATATTGTCCATCTATATCTGCCTACAAGGAAAAGACTTAAACATGCTCTCATGTTTATGGATGTTTTCATTTTAGTGCAGCTGTGTGGGTCTACAACATATCTTTCAATTCCCTGTTCTGAGTGTTTTGCTTTAAAATTTCAATCTTGGGCTTTTTGGAAACCGGTGATGCAGAGAATCGACCTGAGGCTGCATATTATTGCATTTATTAGCATAAATAGACCCAGTGCTGTAAGCAATACTGTATAGTTAGATTGTATACTGACTCACTGCTTGAACAAGCGAAATACTAAAATATTTGATAACATTTATTCGCATGCAAACTCAATGTTGACATGATGATTTGGGAAAAAGGCTAATAACTTCCAAATTGTGCCTGCTGTTGATCATTCAGTCTGTTTGTTGTAGCAGTTGGTGTAATTAGTTAGTTCGCAGTCATGAGATTTACTGGGTTTGCTGCCAAGAGTAATTGTACTGAAGTAGTATTGATCAGGAAACTTAGGGATGATTCAGCACATGCTACTTACTACATGTGCTTCTTGAACCACTGCAGCGTAATGCAACAGTATACAGCCTCTGTGTGTGCATGTGCGTCCTTACATCACTATGAACAGCAGCATATTCATGCAGGTACCTATGCACACAAATAAGCATGTATTGCTTTATGCATCCATATGTGTGTGGGCTGATGTATTGCGTATGGGCTCGTCCTCCCTAGATCTCTGCACTCCCTTGGAATAGATGGGGGAGATGAGTCATACATCAGCTAGAGCAGCAGGCACGCTCCCAACCAAGTCTTCAGCTCCACAAATCTGTCTGTGTGTGTGTGGTTGTATGTGTGTGATCTGTACGTGAGTGTTCCTGTCTAAGGGAATAGATTCAGAGCCAAAGGCAGGGAGAGAGGGAGAGAAATAGTGACACTGTAAAAGTGCTATTAGAGACAGATGATTGTAGCCCTGAGGGCTGGTTGTAAAGGACATGTACATCAGTCCCACACTGAAATTCAGATTTCTCTCTTCTACGTTTTCATTCCCACAGCCTTTCTAGTTTTGTTAACTCTGTCCACACACATTTAACACGTCGCTCCCTGTGGACGCTGCCAATTATTTTCCACAGGTTTTAAGTCATGCTGCCATTTCAACGCATAGTGGTTTAATTCTGGGAGACTTTGAGGCAAAACGGTCATTACTGTATTTTACAAAGACCTTTTTTCCAGGATTGTCTTTTTTTTGTTTACTTTTCTTTCAAATTACACTTGAACTGAAGCACATCTACCCTTGAAGGGTTGTTTTTGGTGAGGGCACGATGTGAAAAATAAAGGTTTTATATAAGTTGTTAATGTCTGAACAGCAAGATCGTAGCCAGTCAGGCCTACATGAAAACACAGAAAACAGAACTAATATACTGTCGCCCAGCAGAAACATGTTGTGGTTCATTACTAATGTCACCAAGGCGAGAGAAAACAGTGCTTCTGAGCACACAGAGCTTCCTGTGTGTACTGTAAAGGTTTTCCAAAGTAATCCTGACCCAATGTGGTTCTATTCCTCATGTAAATATTTTTTTTTTGTGCAGATACATGTGACTTATCAGAGATCACAGGTGTTTGGCTTAGACTTATACTATAAGCCCTCTTCCTCTACACAGAAATTACCCAAATCCCTGAATCTGTTGAATCCTTGAATCTTTTAATTACATTATGCACCATGCAGGTTGAAATATCCAAATCCTTCCCCGTCTTCTTTTGAGGAACAGATCTCTGTGATTTTTTTTCACACATTTGAGGGGAAGTTGGTGGTCCTCAGCTAAAGGACGTTATCCAGTCATTACTAGCCCTAAATGTCCCCTTTCTCATCTTTGTTCAGAATGTGTTGGAGGCTATAAGATCAAAAATGTAAGTAGACTAACAGATAAAATGAATATGACCAGACAAAACATATATTGTCTTAGTTCTGTCTGCAAAGAAAAAGGGTACGGTTATATTTAGAAATTACAGCTTTCTGTTGAATGTGCATTTCTCATTCCATGTCAAGATGTTCTGATTTTTAAATTTTGTCTCATAAACTATGTGGACAAAGGTATCGGAACACACTGAATTCAGGTGTATTACAAAATAATAATGACAAATGTCAAAATCCAATTTTTTAAAGTAACAAATGTCATTGCAGTAAACATTTAATTTCATTTTTAGGGTTATTTTGCTAATGCTGTCATCAAAAATGCTAACAATACTTTGGAGTTGTTTTTTACTTAATTTTACTCAGTATTGAAATAATTTTTTGCTTGTTCTACTGCTATATTTCTGAAATATTCATCATGTTCCGATCATAAACAATCATTTTAAACCAGAAGAAACCATTCAGTAGAAGAAGAAAATCAACCTTTAAACTGGAAAATAAAATTATGCAGTGTTTATCATCATAATTGTTGATTACATCTGATGTGAACATTTTTATCACGATAATATTTCAGTTTAACATGAACAGGAAGTCCCACAAGCTGTTGGTATTTGTGCCAATAGTTTTGCCCATATAGTTTATGTCTAGAGCTGTCCGAAGTAGCACAATTTATTCCTCTCTGCTACTCCATCAGTTTAATACAATCTTCCAGATCACTTTAAGTCATTACATGAAAAAATAAGCTTAACAAGAGGAACCTAATTTAGTTTGGTTTTTTAACAGAGCAGAACATCATCTTCTTTTTCAGTGTTCAGGAACAATCACACTTATAGTCATAGTGTCAATCACCAACATACAAGATAGTTGTAACTAAATTCTAAGTTATTAGCAGGACAGCACTTTAACTGAATAATTTGTCAAAGCTCAGACATTTCACCTTTATTTAGTTTTTGCAGGCACTCAGCAGATGATGCGCTCTTAATGCTGAGGAAGACATTTGCTTCAAACAACAGTGAATTAATGAATCATTTAATGGGGCTTTGTGTCCTGCTGCCACTGATGTTTCCTGGGTTTTTTGGGGGATTCAGCACTCAGCCATACTGTATGGGGCTGGAGCTGAGGGCTTTGATTCATTATATCTACTTAAGCTTAAATCACTGAGACTTGAGTGTGGTATAATGAAGTTCAATTAATTCCCTCCTTTTCAGCAGCTTCTGGTTCAATACTTGTCTTTTGTGTTTTGACCTTTGAGATCAGAGCAACCGGACTTCCTGACAGTGATTAAAACACTGATGAACTTATGTTAGATGATGTTGATAGCACAAAGTAGTTCTTCTGTCTTATCTCTCTTCGCTCAGGGTGTCTCTGTGGGGTAATTCTCTAATCTCTGTTATCTGCATATGTCTTTAAAACCGAGCTGGACGTACCTGCATGAGGTCACAGCTTTATGTTTATAAGGATGACATCATGCTGTCTTTCCCGGCTGTCTCCAAGAATTGGACTTCACCCTGCTGAGTCCTGATCCGTGGCATTCTCAGTCCAGAATCCAGGTTTTCTCCAGCTGCTGTGTCAGAGTGGGGGTGGGACTGCACTGCAGCGAGAGAGAGGGATAGAGAGAAACAGAAAGAGAGAGAGATGTACTGTTTTAGACAGCCACGTAGCTGAAAGAGTGAACAAGTGAAAGAGGTGAAGAAGCAGGTTTTCCTCAAAAGCTGAATACAGAAACTGACTAGTCTCCACGTAGGTAACTACCATTATGTTGAAATACCTGCATGTCTTCATTTGCGTGTGTGTGTGTGTGTGTGTGTGTGTGTGTGTGTGTGTGTTTGTGCATTATGGATGAATCTGCCAAGGTTTGAGCAATTCAGTGTCAGTCACTTAAAAATGTAAATGGCTTTTGCAGAAGGTCTGTTGAAATGGTTGGCAAATGTATGATGCATTTGACTGTTAAAGGAAATCCACTGGATTCATGTGCAGTGCAGTCAGATTACACAGTCTGACAAAATGAGCTGTCACACAGTGTGCTGTTGATCTTACTGCTATTCTGCTTGTTGCTATGTGTCTGATATGTTTGTTCTTGGCTTAGTCTCTGTCCAATTTGACATCCTGGTAAAAGAAGGAAGCTGGAGGTTGTACTGAAGGATACTCCTGCGTGCGCATGTTTGTATCCGTGTGCTAGATGGAAGGTGTATTCTCTGAGTGCAAAGCTAGCATTCACACAAGTACATCTTCATCCAGCTCTTACCTTGCTCCTCATTTGTGTCTGTCTCCACCTTCCTCACTTTTTTGAAATTCATCACCACACACCTCCTCTTGTTACACATGTCTGCTCACTGCAGTTCATCGCAATTTGTTGCAACAACTTTCGCAGTCACACCTATTCTCATGCTAAAGAGGATGGTGATATTAATTAATCATTAATTAAACTGATAACAATGTTAGCAAGTGCCTTCTTCTGCAGTTTTTAACATAAACAGTGAATTAGTGTAAAGGGATATATACAAATGGATCACATTTGTTTTGTTTTAGCTATTTGTTTTCTTTGAGTTTTTTTCTCCTTTCTGTCACATTTATCTCATCCATTCAGTTCATTTTCTGAATTAGTCTTTCTTTGACTTGCAGCCTCTCCCTGTCTCTTGTAACTCAGCTGTGACCAGCAGCCAGACATATGTGTGTTCCTGTATGTTTGCATCAGCGTATGTTATGTATTTGTCTTAGTCTTCAAAGGTTTTAGTGGATGGATCTACATTAACATTCTTTCCATGTGTCTCTAGTCTATCATATTTTCATTAACACCCCCCTTTGCTTCTTTTTTCCTCCATCACCCCTGCATCAGCTTCCATTTGTTGCCGTGGCAACTGTGTTTGATCTCCTCTACCCTGCCCCTCCATTTGAGCACCCTTGTTGTCACCCCATTCCTTTTCCATTCTCTTTTCTATCCATCCCCCCAGATGCACAATCACAGACACCCCTCTGTCCTCTCTCTTTCTGCTATCATGCCTCTCACCTTTCCTGCAACCAACAGGCCTTTTTGGAGATACAGCCACACCCTCCCCCGAGTTCTGCAGTCCTGTTCATCCCTCCTTTTTTTCTCTCTACTCTTGACTCACTTATTTTCTCCCCGGCAGACAATGCACCCCCAAAACATAACTCAGTCTCCTCACGCTACACCTCCATATATGGGTTTATGTGCCACCAGAAGGTTTGAATTATTCATGTCATGTGTTTGGTCCCCCTGGTGACACACCATCCAAAGGTGCAATCTTCTTATCGACATGCTGACCTTGTTGCAGTTATGTGTTTGCAGTGTGTGAGGGGTCGCATGTGGCATATGGTAAAGCGCAAATATAGCACCCAGTTGTAATCACATGATGGTATATTTCATTATTCCATTTTGAAAACTAATGGATTAGTCTCCGATGTGATATTGTGATGAGTGTGTGTCTCGCAGTTGTGAGCGAATTTGCTCATGTTTTATTGATTTGTCTTGGAAGTGCCTTCTGAAGCCATAAGTAGCCAGGACAAATGGAGTGTGTGGTGTCTGGCGGTCAAAAAATTATATTTGTTAAAATTATACAGCTGTAGTACTATATAAAAACCACAAAGGAGCTTTCAAACCTAATGCTTCTATTTGCTGTTTGTCCTGGCCACAATTTCTGCTGTGGTCATTTTCAATTAGATTATAATATAAATTGTTACTCTTGCACATTATTAGGTGTCAGAGTTAAAGTGTACGTTAAGATACATTTTCGTTGCTATTGTAAGATTGTGCACATGCTTCAAATCACTGTCCTCTGTTATTAAAATGCCTCCATTAATACCTTTGCAGCCCCTGACATAGTCATAAGAAAAGCCTCAGTGCATAATAAAGCATAAAGTCTGATCTTTATGAGAGGCTCTGTGTCATTTTAAGTGCAAACCTGCTGCTTTCCAAGGAACATCTCCCCTGTGAAATTGGCAGCCACAAAAAAAATCAAAGGAAGGTAGTGGGCTATTTCCTCCTCACCACCATTACGTTGTATGCAAAACAGCTTGTGATCCTCACAGCAGAGAGCCTATTAGTATGCACGCCCAGGCCTCTGCAGTGATCAACACATGTTCAGGGATACAGTGGAGAGAGGGGACCTATATTCATACTCTATATTCATAAGATTGTTATCAATATTCTGCTCACACTGCTTACTATAATGCTGCATTCCTTTCTCTCCTGTGTCTGTATGTCTCTACCTACCATTTGAGCAGACACCCACGCAAATGCAGATTCATATACTCACATACAGCATCCACGCTGTTCGTAAGGTGTGAAGTGATTGATAAGAGGTACAGTTGTCTCAGTTCCTGTAGAAATGGCCAACCAATACCTCATCAGATGGGTCATATCGAGCAACATTTGAGCATTCATACACACCTACGAGCGTCTCTAGTTTCGCTGCATTGTATGAAACTCAGCAGCAGAGCCTGTATCTAGTGTCTGCAAAATGATGACACAGATACAGTATACTGTACAATATATACCCACAGTTTTAAGTGTTTATGGGAGATCTGGTCAGATGATGAATGCTTAGGAGACTCCGATAGCACTAAACTCTATTCCTGGCAGCGCGATCAATAGTGTACAAACACGCATGTACAGTATATACACACAGAGACTTGTACTGGACCATCAAAATGGAATAAGAAGACAGAATTACATTATAAACCATGTCCAGAGACTCAGAAGCCCATCATCAAACATAACATGATTAATTAAGTACACACACACACACACACACACACACACGCACACACACACACACACACACACACACACTGCAGTTCACTAGTTAGTCCTCCCTCATTCGTATTTTGCTGCAGGATTATCCAAACAGTTCCTCCTGGGTGTGGCACAGATACAGTCATGCAGCAAAAGAGCAGCCATGTATGTTTAAAGTAAAATCTGCTTCTGTCTCAAAAATCGGACATTTTGCATCTCTGCGACGATGTTTGTTTTTTTTAAACCAGTCTAGGTTGAAGACTGGAGAACTTCTCTGTTGCATTGACTGTGGTTGATAAGTGACTCCAGCTGTTTGTGTGTGTCTGTGTGTTACATTCTCTCTGAAAAGCTAAATCAAAGAAAGCAAAGTAGGAGAAATAAAAGAGTACAAACTGACACACTTAAACCTGCGTCTCAGGTAATTCAAGTGCACTCCAAATTGTGGCAGATGTCACAGATGAAGAGAGAAATGACAGCAACATAACCGGTGTGTGATCAGGGAGACTCCTCAAACGATAAAACCCAGAAGGCAAACACAACAAATACTGAACATAGATGGCATCGCATTGTAGAAGCTGATTTTTCTGTGTCACTGCCATTAAGACTGGAACTCACATATCTACACGGAAGCCTCTAAAACCCACAAACTGTGTTATTAAAGTATCTTGTGAATAGAAGATTGAATAAAAAGATGCGGGGAATGTAAGACCGCGAGTGAGGGAGGAATATGAATTCATTACTCATCCTATAATTTGACAGTGGAGGTCAGTGTCAGTTGAAGTTCTCCTCCTCCTTGTTTGTGCAGATTCATATTCTCAGTGGGTGTTTAAGCCTTGCGGAGTATTGGTTTACTTTGTGTGCATCAGCAGAATTTCTTCCTCCTTATGTTTGAGTGTAACCTCTGTGTGAGAATGTGTGTGTTCTCAGAAGTTAGTGTTCATTTTTGTGTGTTTATGGACTAGATGCTGATGTTTGTCTTAAAAACTGCTGTGCTTAGGGATGTCTAGTTTCTCCACACTTCCTCTTTTTTCTCAATACCTGTTAAGTGTATGGGCACCATTCCAGACACTGTACGTTACCATTACATTAGACTGATTGAACAGTCTCATTAAATGAAATCCATTAACCATGATGCATTGATCCCTTCTCTTCTCCATCTCTGTACAGAAACTGGACACGTAGACCCAGTTGTTATTGAACGCTACAACACCCCAGGCTTCGTTGGATGCTTGTCGCGGGTGCAGTTTAACGGAGTCGCCCCACTCAAGTCTGCACTAAGGACTGCAACACAAGCCCAGGCCACTCCCACAGCTGGTCAGACGGACAAACAGCCTGCAGCCGCCTGGCCGGTGTCTTACCAGGGCAAACTGCTAGAGTCCAACTGTGGGGCATCACCTCTCACCATCCCACCAATGTCTGCAGCAACAGACCCCTGGCATCTGGATAACACAGGTTAGGATCCATCATGATGTCCTTAAGATGTTACAAACACAATAAACACACACTTACATTCAGTTTCCACATCCTCTCCATTTCATGCACATGTGCAGACTTCATTACTCTTGTGTCTCATGTTACGTCACACGGTGGTGTTTAGTATTTCCTACTCATTATTCTGGATGCAGCCGTTTACCTCCAGCTCGGTGCCAACTGTGCCTTTGGGAATGCTGAGCTATCTGGCATTGATCTAGTCCATTGATCTGAACTTCAGGTTCAAATTTGCTCCCAACCATCCTTCTACCAGAGAGATTAGTATTTATTCTGCTTTACATTTGTATAAATAGATCTAATCTATAATTTATCCCACCATCTCTTCTTCTCTCACTTAAAATGATCATTGTCCATCTTCTCATTGATTTTTTTTTTCAATGTTTTTCTGAGCCAGCTCCTCTCCTCTCCTCTCCTCTCCTCTCCCATCTCTCTATATATAATTGATCTTGGTGAAACTATATCAGGCATCTGACAGACTATAATAAGCCCAGTTGCCCCCCTGCCCTCACTTCTTCACTCATTCCACTTCTCCTTACTCATTTTCTTTCTTCCCCTGGAGGACTATGGGAAATGCGGTCAGCAGAGATGGGATGACGGTTCATTCTAATGCAGTTTATATTGTCTAAAACACATCTTTTTTGTCTTCCTTTCTTCCTTCCTTCCCGTGCTTAGATGCAGAATTCCCCTTCAATGAGGAGAGAGTTATTCCTGATGGAGTCAACAGGGACTCTGCCATCATTGGAGGTATGACATCATATCATCAACACATTTGCTAAAGCTGAATTCAGATTAGCATATGTCAGGGGATTACTTGTGTAACATGCTAAAGGATGGTAATTATCCATTTGTGAAACAGAACAGAAATGTAAAACAGTGAATGTAGTAAAAATGAAGTTATCAGGACTCACAACTTGGTATTTAATACTTTCTAATATTGCAAAGTAGTAAGAAATGTGCTGTATACTTTACAAAATCTCCATGTACAGTTGACACATACCTTTTTGGGGGTTTTATGACATGAGGTATGTAGGACATAAGTATGTATAAACTGTCATTGTAAATCATTTATCTGCTGAATTGGTGGTAAGAATGGAATATTAAATAGGTTTTCATGTGCTATATACCTTCTTCTATGACGTCTCCACCAGGATTTGTCCTTGGTTATGATTGGACAACATGCATCACCTAGTTACCAACCACTGGCTGAGTCCAGGTTACTGTTTGAAGGATCACAACTACCAATGTCAGAGAAATGCTGAGGCCTGGCTATACAATTACTGAGTTATTTTTGCAATCGTCAGCATCTATTGCATGTTTTGGAGTAAAATAGTGAATGTTTTTGTGTCTGCCCTGCAGGTATCATTGCAGTCGTGATCTTCACCATCTTATGTACTCTGGTGTTCCTGATCCGCTACATGTTCCGTCACAAAGGCACCTACCACACTAACGAGGCCAAAGGCAGCGGGGAGTCGGCCGGCGAATCAGCGGACACGGCCATTATTGGAACCGACAACCCAGAAACTATCGACGAATCAAAGAAGGAGTGGTTCATCTAACAGCTGTGATGGGATGACGGGACATTTAGAAAGAAAGGGATTCGCCAGACCGCCAGTTGCCACAAAGGTGGAGGAGATTTAATTCAATGACCAATAACAGTAGAGATGAAGGAATGGACAATAATCTCCTCGAGGGGGCGGAGATGTGAAGGAAAAACATGTACAGAATTTTTTTTGTTTGTTTGTTTGTTTTGTTTGTTTTTTATATATCCAGAGTATTAGAAAGGGAAGAGGGACAGTTATTCAGCAGAGCACGACTATAAGAGACTGTACATGTATATACTAACTGGCTTGTCCTTCTTTGTATCGTGCTTGGGAGTTTTCAGGAGTCCTTTGAATACTGTATATGACAAATAATTATACTTAACTGGGTCGTGTGATAGCACAGGTTTATTGCCCGTCTCTGTTGCAATTTTGATTTTATTTTTTAACAAAACTCTTATCGTATCAAAAATGCCATACATGCCAATTTTTTTTTAATTTGTCAGGCTGAGGTTGCACCAATCTGTCAACATTCATATCCATATAACGCAACAGACATGCGGCCTGTATCGTGGCAATACAGAGTTGAAGACGGATGCCAAAAGTCTATTTGTATATATAGTATTTTGTGTTGTTTTCTTTTTTTTTTCTCAAAAGATTTATTCAGAGCTTTAGGTCCAATACATTAACACTATTAAGAGTTTTCAGATCTATATTACAGTTATATCACGTGTCTGTCCATTGCAAAATACCTATAAAAGTAGTTTTATGTTAAATGTTATGACATTCGATTGTATGGGACATTCCTTTCTGATGACTGTTCAGAAAGGGGTTTCTCAGAGCATGGTGGGAAATCATGACACTCCATGTTTCGTTGGTTTAGCTCAGCACGGCAGCTTTCTTTTCATTTGGACTGAGTGAAACCAGGAGCCTTTACTCACTCAGACTTGAGCAATCAGTATGTTTCTTTGCCAAACACTTGAGTCTTACATCATTCACTGAACTAGTATTAAATGTCTGACTTGAGTTGAGGAATTTCTCTCCACATTTGTACATCTGTAGACTGACTTGTGGAGTTTACAGCCTTTGCATGCATCTGTGCATTTTTATGTGTTAAACTGTTTCGAGAGGTAAATTTCCTGTAGGGATGATGAATAGAAATGTCTTTTTTGGGAAAAGTAAGAGTGCCAGAAAAGACAGTGTGGCCACAGAGATGAGATCGAGTAACTTGTTGAGGAGTTGTATCGACGCTCTAAACATCCATTTAAGGGTTTAAGCAGCATGAAACAAAAAATCACTGACAGATATTCAGAGTTCATGGTCTCTGGGATGAGGTTAAGATGATAATTGGCTTATTAATCCATTGTGCCTTGAAGGTGTCGAGCCATTTCGCCTTGCCCTAGATTACTTAACACTGGCTTAGGATAGAAAGCTTATTATTGCTGCATGAATTCACATTGATACGAGTATCTGGTGTTTTTATGTCTTCTGATTTGAATGGTGCTCTGTTCAATTCCCCTCAAAACCTGATCAGAGCCTGATTTTAAAGTCGAAACGCTTGGGTGAGAAAATCTAGCAGGTTTTTATGCAACAAATGCGGCTTCACTGACGCATCAGAAAGCTGCATATACAGGTCAAAAAAAAAAAAGAAAGGTAACGCCAAACCTCTGTGACGCACATAACACACACAAATATGCATGGTTGATAAAGCATGAGTCAAGGTTGTTCGTGTTCAGAATGAGAAGGCTGCTGCTTTGTCCAGAATGAGCTGAGCTTCACTCTACAGTGCCACTGTCATCCAACATATATTCAAAGGATGTACAAGTTATTTTTCCTTCCTGTGTTGTTTTTTTTTTTTTTTTGTGCGTGTGTGGTTGTTGCTTATATTAACTTTACCATAGCATTTATAATATGTTTACCAGCTGCTAATTTCGTTATTATGTTGTGAATTTGCTTTTTTTTAATGTCTGTTTGGTGAAACCGCTGCCATTGCCCCTCATTACATGAAGGATTTTGTACGTCATCATCGCCTCATGGTTAAGTGTTAACTGCAGATCACTTTATGACACACTTGGACAGCTGGTGAACTCAGCCTGCCTTCTATTGGGGCCTCAAAGAAGACTTTCTTTATCCACGCATCAAATCCACTAGAGCAAATGAGTCATTCTTTACTTTCTTTTATATAATTATATAATACTCACATAAGCACACATTCCCCTTGACATGTGATTTAAACAATAATGGATTATCAGCTCAGACAGAAACCCATTAGTCACATTTCTTGTTTTCAGTTCTGTTGAGTTAAATAAAGTGTTTTATCCTTAATTTTAGTAATTGTCTATGTATTGTTTTCATACTGACACACAACTTGTCTCTATATTCTGTAGACATCTGTTTAGTCACAAAGCACAATGAAACGAACGCTAAAGAGCAGGGAAAAATGTATATTACAATAATGTGACAAACTCTTTGTCTCACGATCTGCATGTCAATCCTCGGAATAGAATGACTTGAGATAAGGGTGAGGAAAGAGGTTATTTATTTAAATCTAAATAAAGTCCAGGGAAAATAATATAAAGACAGGGAAGAGGGCAGATCTATTGATAACAGCTTTCTGATTATTTCTACCATACCTTCTGACGTTCATTTCAATACCATCCTGCCCCCATGTGGTCAAATGCTGTAATCTCTTCCACTTATCATTTCAGGGATAAACAGTGTAGATCAGTGTGATTTCAGGAGCTTCCTGCTGCCCAGTGGACAACAGCGAGCGCTTATGTCCCTCTCCTGTTGCTGTCATCTCTGCTAAATGTGAGGTGAATACAGAAACTAGTCTGCAGTATGTTTTCTAAACTGACAAATGAGAACAGTGGGCATCTGTCAAGACAAATTAGTTTGTCGAATTACTACTGTGTAGCCCTGCTTGTAGAGCCTCATTGTATTATTACAAGAAAAGGAAACTAATTGTCAGTTTCCATTACTGAATCAAGACAATTCTGACATCTGTTAGTACAAAAGACTGTCTGTCTAATGTGATTCCTCTGGCTCTTTTGTTCCATCTGCTCATCAGCCAGCTGGGGGCAGTATGTGTATTAACTCAAATAATGTTCTGACTATTAGAAACTGATAGACTTTAATTCTTTGTTCTGTCATTAACCAAAAGAACAATTCTGAACTCTGAAGCGTTGATTAATCACTTTTATTGGATTTGAAATAATTGCAGCACAACATACAACAGAAATCAGCAGTCTGAGAAAAAGATTTGCATGTACAAAATGTAAACTAGCAGCTTCCACAGTCTTACCCAGTCTTTCCCTTTGTCCCTTTAGCCACTCAGACGCTACAGTTATTGTGCAAGCTGAAGGGAACGAGGTTTGCCGTAGGGTTAGGTTTTGGTCTTTGGTGCGCAGCAGGTATTTGAGTAAAATGCTTGAGTTGTCTTTGTCTCAGGTCTAGCTTCATGGAGCGGCAGATATCACAGGAGGAGGGAGAAGCTTTTGTTGGAGGATGAAGGACAGTAGAGGTCTCTTCAGGACTACTCTGGACACTCACCTATAACAGCACATGATGAATTTATTGAACAAACCTCTGAAGCCTTAAGAGAAGTAGCCACAATACAGTTCTAATAATATATGAGTGTAGTTGTGTGTTATACCATTTGTAGGCAGAATAACAATGTTGTCACTTTCAATGCCAGTCTGTAGGGAAAACTCTCTGAACTTCTGCTGCAGGACATCACTGACCTCTGGACTGCGACCTGCAACACAACAAAGATTGCACGAAGCTCCTTCAGATCCCAAATCGTTCAATTATTGCTTCTCAGAGGATGATAATTGTGATTTTGAACTTACTGTAAAGCTTGTTGAGAATCTCAGACACTCCATTCTTCGTCTTGATTGTGTGGATCAGAGCATAGTTATCGTACACGATGTCAACAACACGCATGTCGTTGTCATTGTTCCAAACTGTCAAATGCAGAAACACACCGATCAGGGGGTCATGCATAAGTGTGTGTCTCTTGTAGGCATGCGTTTGTGTTTATACTCTACTCACTCTGGCTGTGGAAGGTAAATCGACCTGGAGTGTCAGTTTTCTTGGCCAGGTGAGTCATTCTCCAGCAGGTGACACCATCGGGACTGAAGAGGGTAAAACAGAAGCGAACAGGTCATTTATCAGTAATTCATGTATTCAAATGCTACTGCTTGATGGTAGGATCATGCAATACTGTCACAGCTTGCTCTTAAAAAAACATCAAACTCACTTTAAGTTGGAATAGGTGAGGTCTACGTCTCCTCCGTCAGTTGGTGTGACTACAGCAGTGCCCATCTTCATCTCAGCCTTGTGGTTCACAAACCAGTCAGAGTTAGTGGCAAAACCAACCATGTACCATTTTCCTGCCATCTGAGGACACAGAGGGAGAGGGATACTGAGTGGTGAATACATACATTGCATTAAACTCTGCAAAATTACAATGACTGTTAGGTCTAAATTAGTTAAAGTCACATAACTACTCTTTTACCTTCTGCAGGTCGAAGTCTGCTACAGGCACAACTTCAGCACAGGCAGCCAGTGCACACAGCAGAGCGGCCAGCATCCCCAGCACTGTGTTCCTCATGGTTTCACCGTTTGTTTGCCCTCAGCCTCTGTAGCAGCACGAGAAGTGTCAGGAGGAGGTAGGGAACAAACAGCAGGAGTGGCTCCTTATATCCTCTGTATCCACCTCCTCCTACTCCTCCTCCTCTTCTTCCTCCTCCTCTCCTTCCCACTGCTAGCTGCTACAAAAACTCTTTGGCCCCCAATGACTGGCATGCAAATTACTGCAGTTACACAACTAGCATGAATTGGAAGAGGGGGAGGAAGAGGAGAAGAAAAGGAAGAGGGCCTACATAATAGAGTTCTTTTAACACCACCACCCCCAAATCCCTCCTCCTTCTCAAATACTTGGGCATGCCTGGACTATCAAAACAGCTGTTTAGTAAGAGCCCAAACTGTTTTACCATATGGCACACAAAAACAAAAAAAAACCACAAAAAATTTGAAGCACAACTGCTTAACTTCAGTATCCATGAGGAAATGAGAAAAGAGTACAAATCTACTCTTTGGGCTGAAATGAGTTATTAAATTCACATGTTGTGGATATTACAAATCATTATATTTATGCTCTGAAAGCAATATGAGATGTTCAGCAAAGAGGTACATGTCTATACAAAGTTTGCAGTGAAACATTTTCTGTCTCATAAAAGCTTTTAGCATTAAGGATTAGGATTAATAAATAACCAATTGGTCTTTGCAGCTTCTACATCAAATCTCACATTGCACACTTCCATAAAACAAATTTACAAATCAAATATCCACTTTTTCAGTTTCATCGTAAAGATTACTAAATCTCCTACACTTTCTGATCATTTGTGTGAAAAAATGAAGATTGTTTAGTTTGTGTAACGTACATTGATGGGCTAATCACAGCTCCCTTTGTTTGGAGGAAATAGAGGGACTGACTTACAATCAGCCGGTTATGTAACAAACACAAACATGTGCTTACAGAGGTGTGAGGTGGGGGTGGAGGGTTAGTAGTAAAAGACACATTTGGCAACCCAGTTTTGTAACTAAACTCTCTCAACCCCTTTTGGCCTCCACATCTGGCCTCCATTTACTCCAGCCCCAACCCCCATACATGCACACACAGTGGTGATAGTTAAATATCTGAATAAAATGATGAATAAAGTTAAAATAAGATGCATCAGTTAAGTTGTGTATAGTGCACCAAATGAGGTCATATAAAACACTCAAAAACAACAAAAATTATATTTTACCTCCAAGCTTTTATTCATTTCTAACATTGTTCAAATTTACAGTAAAGTTGGTAGTTTCACAGTTTAGTATTACAACCTCACTTTATTCACATTTGAGCTGATATAGGTTCTGTGTATACAGCTGAGTTCCACACTCTGTCTGCTCCTTCAACATGTGGGGACACAGTCTGCAAAACAAAGGATGACAGGTCAAATTACACTTATATATTCATCAAACAGCTGACATTGAATAACTTGTTATTGGCAAAGCTTATAATGTTACACAAGTTGAACTGCACACATGCTTCAGCTACATGAGCAAACGTGAAAACTGCAGAGAAGCTCAAGGCAACAAATCATTGGTTTTCCTAAAAAGCTCTTTCAACCAATCCCAGCTTCCTCTTCCCTCTCGGTTTCTCCTGTGATATAATAGACTGGGATGCAAATTCTATCCAATTTCTAATCATTACATCAATTTAGCTCAAAATTTTTTGGTCAGAATATTCATTCAAGCACTTGGATGTTTCATTTTACAAGTTCAGCTCTGATTTGGCTTTAAATGCATTAATTGTACATGTAAATATATATATATATATATATATATATATCTCCATCCATTTTCTGAACCTGCTTTATCCTCACTAGGGTCACAGGCGTTGCTGGAGCCTATCCCAGCTGGGCGAAGGCAAAAACTAACTTTATTTTTTAAATGAATTGTCTGCTACATGTCTTTTATTTCTGCTAATCCTTAAAACATTAAACATCTCATGGAACCTTTAATTAAACATCAGTTTTATTCTCACATAGCAAACTGTTATCAGTCACACTGTACTCATAAAAAACAAAAACAGCACATTCTATATATTAGAATCAAACTGCCTGATTAAAAAGTCATTATTATAAACTATCCTTATTATAAACTCTAACATATAATGCACAAAATACAATGTGGCTAAAGCAGTAGCTATGCTACAGTGTAAATGATATGTGAGTATTCTTAAAATGCTAAATAGACAATGATTTAGATGGCGTCTATCCAGAGAATGACAATAATTCATTATAATTAATTTTGCTTATTGATAAATCAAAAGGATTTAAACTTTTTACTGATAAGAGAAACTGTTTTAACTCACTGATCACATGGTCCTGGTCCACATCACCACAATGACCTGGACAGAAAAGAAATACAGTGAGAAGAACATTATGAGCATAGCACTAAAATATATATTTTTAAATCTATAATTATATGTTTTTAGTTGTATCTTACTATTATGCTACTTAGTTTTCATTTGTAAGTGTTTTAAATGTATTTATTGATTTTTTTTGTTTAATAATAGGACTCAAAGCACAGTTTGGGTCTCATGAGCTAATACACATCCATGTCACTGTATTTTTTAGGTGCATGTAGACGTACTATATGTAGGAAATGGAAAGAGGTAAGCCAGTCCCAAATTCTGCTGTTCTGCAAGTTGTTCAAACTTGGACAATGTTGGTTCTGACAGGTTGTCCACAGACCGCCCTGAACAAAACGAACAGAAACATTATGAGGTATTATAAAAACAGTTGGCTTTAATTTTGTAAGTAGTTTTACCAGCTGTTTTACAGATTTAGTAGTAAGTTAAGATCAAAGGAGTAAACCCACCGTAGAGTTTCATGGTAACTTTGTCACGTTTGTGATAGTACATGATAGCATAGGAGCTGTAATCTGTTTCCCCGATGACTATGTCAGTGTTGAGCTCAGGGCGCGTTCCTGATGGAAGCAACAGAGAGCAGAGTTAAACGATTAAGTTTATGTGTCAGTTTATTAAGAAACTGTGGCGGAGCTGACCTTTAAGTGTCAATCTGCCTGCTGTTGGAGTTAGATCATAGACCTGCAATATTTCCCAACACTGGTGATTACTGAGAAAAGAAAAGAGATTGCATTCATATTGTGCATTTCTGTTTTATTGCTTATTTCCTTTTCCTCAAAGAGGCACCAACAGATTTCTAAACATCACAACAAATCCATCACAGAATGTTCTGCCAAAACGAAAGGGCACAGATTTTTCCACTTAAATCTTCCATGCTGATCTGTTTTTGTGGAAAAGCCAGGTCAGGCCAACCTAAAACATTGCAAATAATAACAAGAAGCAAATGGACTTAACTTTTCTGCCTCCATTTCCTAAATAAAATCCAGATCATGTGGCTGAAGCTGTAAGTGAGCAGAATGTGTTTGCCCCCTCTGCTGATGAATGAATGCATGGGTTGCACCGTTTGTGCCTGTACTTACTATCGGGTCTTAGTGCTAACAGACAGGGTTTGGTTGGAGGATGAGGGGAGAGTGAGGGTCATGATGGTGGGCTCCACTTTGGTCCCATGTTTTATCAGATAGGAGCATTTCGAGGCAGCGTTTAGCAGGTACCACCTTCCTGTCATCTTCATCACATGGGAACAGGAGAGAAAGAACAAGAGAGACGAGACTTTGATATGATCTTTTGCAAATATCACTGGGGAGACAGTCTGGGGAAATAAATCTCATCATTTCCTTTCGTAAACCCTTTTCTTCTGTGATCAGTTTCAGTATGTGTCTCTTCATTACACACATAAAAAGGACACATCTGGTCATCCTCTCCTATTTGTGTTTTCATCTATTCAGTTCTGTTTCACTCAGAATTTCCCCAGTTGCCTCAAACTATTTATTCAATTACACAATCATGTCCACATTGCCAGAGTCAATCCACATCCAAGCAGCCTCATATGTTTGAAGGTTTGAAGCTCTAAGGAAGTGGCTGTTTTCCAACACTTGGATTGAAACCTCAGCAGTTTTAGACTAATTTCATATGTATTTACGGATAGATTCCTGTGGCATAAGCTTGTATCTTTATATATCATTCTGGCTAAAAGTTTTTTTCTTTTGTGGTGGCTTAATTTTGATGTAGGAGATGCAGTAGTAATCTCTTGAACTGTGCTTCTATTTCTGGTGTTTTGTTTGTGTTTTTCTGTCATTATGGAACAAACATCTGCACAGAAAATCCAACTATCAGCGTGCAAAGGTCATGTAACAGAAAGGTGAACTGTTTACTGTGAGGCGTCCAGTCTGAATCAATTCTTGTGATGTGACCTTTCTTCGTTTCTCAGTGTTTCCCTGAAGCCTTGAACCCGAACAGTTCACACTTTGTTACACCACTTGGACTCTTTGCTTATCTACTATTTATTAACGCAAATCAGGGACATGAGATGAAACTGCTTAGCTCAGAAATAATGATTTAAGCCAGTGCACATGACACAGATATAACAGACTCAGTAGCTCTTCCTCTTCCAGTCTCTTACCTGCTGTATGTCTATGCTCCGTGCTGGTGGGGTCAAGGTAACCGGGACGACCTTTGGCTTGCGAGGCCGTCTTTGAGGTCGTGGTCGACTCACTGCCCCCCCTACAGCCTCAGCAAAAGTCCACAAACACATACATATCACCACAACTGCCAACATATAACGCCATACCCCAGCCATCCTTGACATCTTCCTGTTTGATCACTTATTTCTAAAGTATCTACTACTTTTTGTGCTGCTATTCTATCTCCTGTGTCTCTGTCTGGGATCTAATCTGCTGTACTCACACCACACATAATCACATATGAGATCAACAGAGAGAGAGAGAGAGAGAGACCATGTGAAACACTAGGAACCCCTTTAAGTTAAATATTAACCTGGTTTACTGGCAGAGATGACCTGTCATACTGCAGTGGCTGAATATGGACTACAGGGGGCAGCAGTGGGAGGTTCAAGCATGTAACGCCACAGTCTCTAAAACAGGGGTGTCAAACTCATTTTAGTTCAGGGGCCACATTAGGCCAAATTTGATCTGAAGTGGGCCAGACCAGTGAAATAATAATATAATATATAAATAATGTCAACTCCAAACTTTCCTCCATGTTTTAGAGCGAAAAGAGTAAAATTTTGCGATGAAAATGTTTACATCTACCAATTATCCTTTAAAATGACGTAAATAACATAAACAAACTGAAATTTCTTAAGAAAACTAAGTTCAATTTTAACAATATTATGTCTCAGTTTATCATTTACACATGTAAATTACAAATTACAGATCACGG
Organism: Apogon hyalosoma; assembly: GCA_037367295.1. Lineage (NCBI taxonomy): Eukaryota > Metazoa > Chordata > Actinopteri > Kurtiformes > Apogonidae > Apogon > Apogon hyalosoma. Next base: position 25,225,633 of record JAPQRP010000015.1, on the reverse strand, counting down.
TGGATCAACAAATACACAAAACATTTAATAACAGGCAGAATATTGATAAACTTGCACTTCAGACATTTCAAAATGTTCCTATTTGTTCAAGTTATTCATGTTTTTGTGAAATTATAGTTCATTTTAGTGTAAAAACAGTAAAATGACATGAAAATGTTTACATTTACAAAGAGAAAAATTTGCAGTTGTGAGTATTTATAAGTTATTATGATAGTATTTTATTGATCTGACCCACTTGAGATTAAATTGGTCTGTATGTGGAACCTGAACTAAAATGATTAATATTTTCAGTGTAATTTTTGCATTTCACAAATTCATCCCACGGGCCAGACTGGACCCTTTGGCAGGCTGGATTTGGCCTCCGGGCCACATGTTTGAGACCTCTGCTCTAAAAACATAAAATAAGGTGAAAGTATGATTTTATTGAAGACATGTCTGGATATTCTACAGCTTGTACAGTTTCCATACATGTGTCCAGTGAATTTATCACAGTATAGAGACTGAGATCACAAAAAGATCAAATGAACACTTCAGTATTCAAATATTCCAACAGAATGCCATTCGAGTGTAAAACAAAACACAAAAACAAAAAAACAAAAGGTCTGAAACTGAAGTAGACCTTCACTTTTATTCCAGAATAAAAGTAGAGGATGAAAGATGTATGTTTACACCAGAGTTCATCAGTTTTCCTCAGAACTGTCAGGTTTGTTGTTTTCTCTTGGTTTGAAGGTGAGGGCTGCACTGTTGATGCAGAAACGCTGGCCTGTTGGGTCTGGTCCATCCTCAAACACATGGCCCAGATGGGCGTCACACTGTGCAAATACAACAATAGTCATAAGCTAATGAAAAACACACAAAAACATCATATTCATAGAAGACACACATGAAAAGTGTAATGTAAAATACAGATGAGATACAGGTTTTACAATAAACAAGCAAATCTGTATAAACCTGTACATTTAAGTAAACTGGTTTTATTCAAGATCCAAGACATAGCTCACATTTTTACAAAGGACCTCTGTCCCAGCGCTGCCCAAGCTGTTGTCAGGACGACGTATGATGGATGTGTGGCTTTCATCTCTCTCCCATGTCCCATGAGCCTCTTTGAATGCTGGCCAGCCTGTCCCAGAGTCATACTTAGACTCTGAGCTATGAACAGAGGAGGACACACTTCCTCAGTGAGCATTTACCAACACATCTCTTCATCTAGACTTCTGTAATCACTGTGTAATCATATTATTATGTCTGTCATTTCAGCACCACTACAGAACTCAGAGAAAGTACAACATATATTAGAAGTAAAGTGTCAAAATCTATAGAGATACTGTAAAAAAACAAGGGACTTACTAAACAAAAACAGCCTATACATGATATATTGTTCTTTGGTGATGCCCTACTTAACATTTTGTGCAGAAAATAGGGAAATGCAGGAAAAACTATTAGATGCATTAGTAAAATTACACAAAAAGAGCTATTCGAATAATTAATAAAGTATGATATTTTGAAGCTGCTAACAATTTATTTATTCAACTTAAAACCTTAAAATTGCAGGATATTGTATATTTTAAAATATTAGAAATTATTTGTAAAGTAAAAAATAATATTGTTCCAAATAGCATTCAAGAGTTTTTTTTAATTAAGAGAGAGTAATTATAATTTTAGTGGTCTTTATGTTTTTTAATGTACTAAAATCTAGATGTATTTGGGTTGTGGGTGTGAAATTATGGAATAGACTTGATGAATTTAAGTTGTTCCCTTCCTTGACGAAGTTTGTAAAATGCCTTAAGTATAAAATCATTCAGGAATATTAAGTTGAGATGGCAGATATGTTTTTGTTGTTGATTTCTTTGTTATAACGAGAATGCTCCATGCTGTACATATTTAATTTAATGCAAGCAAAGTATCAGGGGAAAAGGACTGGCAAAAAAATAAGCTTTTGCTTTGAGCCTATTCCTCTTTTGGTTTTTATGTTTATTATAATTACTGTACTAAGTGCAATGATTAATGTACAAACCAAAATAAACAATAAACGTGAGTACAAAAAAAGTTCAAGCTTCCCTATCAAAATCAAGTGATAAAGTAATTTTCTTTAATTTTGGTGTGAACTGATACCTGAAGAGTGGAGCATCACAGCAGACACAGTGGTACATTCCTACCTCATAGTGGTTGAGATAGATACCACTGAAGGGCTGAAACATTCACAAACACAGAAAACATTCAGTATCATGAAAAGCAACACAGATCAAAAGTGTATCAGGATCAGTGATGATTAATGAGCACTTCTTAAAAACTACACATAGTGACAGTATTATCTTTCACAGATATGATGTCACAAATGTCACTGCAGATTCATTTGCAAGTTCTACAAGACTCATGTTTGTGTTTTACATGTTTAATGGGTGATATTTATCAACCTTTGCATCAGGTGTGATTTAAAACATTTTGACTGATTTTAAAAGATGTTTACATTACTAAATATTAGCAAAATTAATCTAAGATATTAGTTGTGCAATAATTGTTTTAATTTCTTTGAAGCTCTTTTTTCTACCATTGGTTTAGAAAACAAACTTTTACATATACCAGTACATGTTGTATTGATGTGAATGTGCTGTGATTGTGGATTTTATGTGAGATGCTGGATACCTTGAATTTCTCCCATGGGAATGAATTCTATTCTATTCTATTCTATTCTATTCTATTCTGTTCTATTCTATGGAATAAGCTACCTTCATACATCGAACACACTAAAAGCTTATATTCATAAAAAAAAAAAAAACACTCAAACAGGAACTACTCAAGGAAATGCAGTAATGCAAATGATTGTTTTGACCCTTGCAATCCAAGCTGCTGTAAAGATAAAAGTTTAAATGTTTTAAGGTTTATGTGTTGACATGAAATGTTCAGCTTGCTGATGATAAAAATGAATTGTAAACTTGTTTTTATTTTCGTATGTATTTTGTAACTGTATTTGTATTTTAACGGACCCCAGGAAGAGTAGCAACCACTATGGTGGAAGCCAATGGGGATCTGTATAAACAATAAACAATATTCTAGCTATAATAGACACGGTACACAGTTTCTGCAGTGCATTGAACATAAAAAGCATTGAACAACATATAAAGTTATTCAGCCTTAATATATTTACACATATAGTAGCTGTTATACATTGATAGAAACAGCAGCTAAAGATCAAAAAAATCACTGTGCTTAAAGGTAATATATTTTCTCAGTCAAAAGGGCCTGGGCTAGATGAATTTAATCCAGATAATCAACACAGTGGTGTACAAACTCCATGTGGAATTTTCTGGGGTTTATGCTTCATATTTTGGTTAGTCTGTCAGACAGAGATAGTGCTGGTTTGACCCAAATCAGAGTGCTGATTTGCATGTTAATCATTTACACTTGTATTGTGCGTGTGCGCGTGCGCGCTCACCTCTTCTGTGCCTCTCTCCCTAGTGACTACATACTGTTCTGGGGTCAGTTTCTTTTGCCAGTCTTTTGTCTCATCATAACGGGTTAGACTGGACAGTAAACCTGAGGAGAACACAGAGCTTAGAATGAGAAGGTCATTGAAGGGTTTGCCAGAGCATTCATGTTTTCTACAGACATCTATTCAGGCGCAGATCCTCAACAGTTTGACCACAAAACGAGGAGAGGACAAATAAGAAAATCAGACTTTTACGCATAAAATAACAGCCGTTTAAGTAACATGTCCTTTTATAGCAGCCATTGTAAGAAATTATGCTTAGACCATCACTGACTGACTGTTTAGACAAACTTTTTAGTGTTACAAAACCTACTGGATACTGCACGTACAGGAATGTACAGGCTGAAGTTCAGACCCAGATCAGTAACAGAACCGGACCGTTGACTGGTACCTTGACTTGAGGACAGAGGACGGATGGACGCAGGGATCCTCCTCGGTAACCCCGCAGATGTAGCTGCTGCTTGTCGGGAAATAACTACGAACAGACGGGTGACCAAACGAGACATGTTTGCTTCTGTGGAGAGAAGTTCTGCTGTCGAGAGTCAAGTGCAGTTTTCAGTGAAAGCCAGTGCGCGCGCTGAGTGGAGAGCGCATGCCGCGGCGAGTTTGCGCTGGTTCTACCTTGGTCAGTCCGACTGTTTTCAGGGTAACCCGGTCAAAAATCACACCTAGAGTTAAATAGGGCAAAGTGGACTAAGTTCGTTGCTTTTATTTCTTGCAATCAGCATAATTACCCTGTGATGTAAGAGCTGCATGGCTGGCGCAAGACTTGGTTTATTATAAGTTTGGTAAATCATCTACATCTACAGGACTACATAATTACTGAAAGTCATTAGTAGATGAAGTTCAATTTTCCTGTGTTGCTTTGTCATATTCAAGGAGAATTTTGCTTAGATTTTGTCGATCTCGGATTGTTTCTGACCCCCCACACACACACGCACACACACACACGCACACACACACACACACACACACACACACACACACACACACACACACACAC
>JAPQRP010000015.1:25203031-25217532 GCA_037367295.1 Apogon hyalosoma | reverse complement strand
AACCCAAAAGTCACATTACAGCTTGCATCAATATATTAATAGGTACCTAAACTTACGTCAATGCTCTTTGTGAACTAAATACAGTTTTAGAAGGTTTTTAAATGGCAAAAATTCTTGTAACTGTGCTGTTTAAGGACAAAGTCAGTTTTAACAACTTTAAGCTTTGTGTCTGAGGCTCATACTCTGTTGCTGTGTTGATAACAATGATGGCTCGGCGCTCATCGACTGACTGACCAGAGAGTTCCTCTAAGGACAGAACCCTCTGACCTGGAACAGCCTGAATAAAAGGAAGGAGGGAAAAAGAGAAAGGGAGAAACAGCACTTTAAATACGTAGATTTATTATTAAAATGGTAAAATCTTGCTTGGTTGTCTAGCAATTATGTTTTGGCTTTTTTGTGATTTTTTTGTCCCAGTTTAGCTTACATTCATTAATGAGGCTTTGTGGTTTATTAACTACAATAGACACACACACACAACACACAAATACACACAAAAGCACCTTCCCAGCATCATAAAAGCCATCCATAATGAGGTCAGTGGAGGACAAACAACCTGTCAGGCTGTATTTAACAGGCAGGTTGGATTTAAGCAGGCTGGTCATGGCCAACTCACTGAACCTGTTCCTGCGATTTACTGACTGGTTGATTTCTTTAAGCATCTCCAGGGCTCTGAAAAATTTATATACATAACAATCAGACATTAAATATAAATCAGCTATTACACACGATCACAAACATCCATAAATATGAATACTGTCACACTGTTGTGTGCTGCCAAAAGCAACACTGTCTTATACTGCCATCTATTGGCCTGTTAGGAGATTACTTTATTTTTCCATCACTACTGTTTACTTGTACTCTGATTTTGTTTTAGATTAATTTGTAATTCTCCTTAAGTTTTATTACTAACACAATGGGTCAAAAATTGTAAAAAAACAAAAACAAACAAACAAAAACAGTGTGCGTTTAATTAAGTATTGATTAGATTGCATTATATCACCTTAAAGGAAATTGATTGCATTTCACATTACTTTCAGCCTATTAAATGTTGAATGTTTGTCAGCATCTGTTATCTCAGTGGCTCACCCAAATTTGCACATTTCCACAGCAGTGGGCTCGTCGCTGGCACAGACGTTGACAGCTAAACATGCATTGTGCAGCACATCTTTGTGATTAGAGTGCAGTAAGTCGACCAGTGTCCGAAGACCTCCAGCTTTTTGTAACTATATAAGACAAGGAGTAAATATTAAAATCTCAGGAAAATCATAGTTTAGAAAAATCACTTATTTAATTTAAAATAAGACATCAATTTAACACTCAATTTAAAATTGATAGATTTTGCTTTGTTTTGTGAATATAGAGAGTAAAAATGTTATTTTCACTTTTTTACATTTTATTTGAACACATACACAGACCACCAACCTCTGCCCTACTTGCTGTGTCACAGGCCAGTGCTGCCAAGCACAGTGTTGTGTTGACCACAACCTGAGTGTTTGTGGACTTCAGGGGCTCCACCAGTGCATGCATGGCTCCATGCGACAGGATGCTGCAGCGGATCTCATCCTGCTCTGCCATGTTGGCCAGTGTGGCAGCAGCACTGGCCACTGTCCTGGGACAGCTTTCACTGAGCTGCTGGAGGAGGCACTCATGGCCTCCTGCCTCGTACACTGCACTGAGAGATACCACAGAAAACAGAGGATTTAGTTCAAAGAGTTGAGTTTTCTATGATCATTGACCACAGTCTCAAACACTCACATATACAGAGCATAAAACACAATGTGTCTGTGATGTACTGGTTGGTCATATGTCAAACAAGGAGTTTTTGGGAGACAAATGAGAAAAGACAAAATTTTTAAATCAAATGTTCAGAAGAAAAATTCACACAAGGTGGAGGCACACAGTGAGCAAAAACCTGAGTGAGACTGTAACTTTGAAGAATTGAGTGAGAGAGTGAGAGGTGATAGGTCCAGGGAAGATTTGTCCTGGGAATAAAGTGAATGAAGATGGAATGGAGGAAGGGAGAGCTGAGAGGTAAAGAGATTTTCAATGAGGAGGAATCATGAAGAGATGAATGAATCATTAGTTTTTGAAACAGAGAAAAGGAAAGCATTCTGCTCTGCTTTAAAATACAGCCAACTTTAAAGCCTGTTTTGGAGATAGTATTAATTCCATCTTGGTTGTATTTTTTAAAAGTCTTGTGTGTTGTATGCAACCATGCATATGCCGTCAAATACATTTTCCTTTTTATTTACCTATCCATTTCACGTGTGTCGTGAAAATGAATGAAAGAACCAATGTTCTTTGTCAAAAATGAATTCTGAGTTGAGACATTTACACATATCATTAGCCTCATAGCATAATTACATAAGTCACTATTTTTGGCCAAACTGCTGAACTTCACTGTTCTAAAACCACTCATTAATTTTTCATCATTGGCTTTGACCTGGAAAAAAATATAATTTAGACATTTATGCTATGAGGCTAACGATATGTTATTGAACAGAATACCTGAATGATTCCCAGGGTCACAGATACAATATTGGTATAAACACCTGTTAGCTTCCCTTCCCTCTTACTTCTTATAGAGGAACTAGGTCAGGAATGTTTGTTCAGTTTGTGTTACTCACGAGGCATTGAGCCAGTTGTTATGTGTGAGGTCAGACAGCGCCTTCGTTGCTGCCTCTTTAACCATCAAACTTTCACTCCTTAGCAGCTGTACCACTGATGGGATGCTTTCTGAAACACAAACATATGAAATGTATTTAGTCTTTATTGTGGTCAGTGTTTTAGTGTTGTGTTTGCTATGCAAAGTCATACATACTCAGATCTCTAAAGATGTCTTTGCTGGGTAAATGGGAGCTCATGGTGGCCACAGCCTCACAGGTAACTGTTTTCACACCATCATCAGCCACGGATAGAAGCTCTACAAGAATGTTTTCCACATTCTTCTCATGGAGCAGTTTGCGATTCTCAGCTTCAGTGTTTGGTGTCCCCATGTTCATCCACACAGAAAATGGAAACAGTTTCAATGTATTTGTATGAATTTAATCAAAATTATAGGTGGTTCTGCTTTTTTTTTCACTTACAGCTCTGAGCCACCCTGGCGATACACTTAACAGCATTGGCCTGTATTTCTGGCTTGCTGGGGGTCAGGAGGAATTCCATCAGCTGGGTCAGTCCTCCACCTTTATAGATAAACTCCAAACACTCACTATCATTTAAACAGTTAGCCACAACCTGCAAGGCCTCAGCATGAAGGTCATGGATGTCCTGCATGAAATACAGAATAAACACAAAGTACATACTCAAAATAACACATAACAAGTTATACATGTCCATGTAATTAGAAAGACATTCAGTCACATATACCTTATTATTAAGGATGTCCATGAGCCGGTCAAATCCTTGCTCTTCCCTGAAGATGTTGCATGTATCTTTATCTGTGGTAACATTCTGTAGTGTCTTTAAAGCCAAATGTTGAATGACAGGGAAGTCTGATTTCAGAAGTTCCAGAAGTGGAGGTATCACACCCAGCTCATGTATTGCCAAGCGACTTGGGTTGTCCTTCATACAGAAGACAATACATCAACAAAAAAAGTGGTTTGTTTTTTAAATTTCTATCGTAGCACACACTTTTTTTGCGATCAAATTTTTATTTTCATTTCCATTTAACTAATTAAGTCCAAATTTCTGTTGTATTACACATTATCACAAATCTCGTGGCAATATGTTTTTAACTGATATTAAAAATCTTATTTAAAAAAAAAAAAAAAAAAAAAAAAACCTGTAAAATGTATATGGGTAATGTTAGATTCCTGTCCAGCAAAGGTTGCTTATTTACATAAGCTACACTATAAAGATTTGAGGCTTTGGTCCCTGTAGACTGATCTGAGTTCATGACTATGACTCACCTGAACCAGGTTGAAGATGATCTCCAGTGAGTTCTTCTTCACATCTGGATCTGGACTGGATAGGAGCTGGATTACAGGTGGTAGGCCATTGCTATCAAAGATCTGTGTCTTGCAGACAAAATCTACTGACAGAGATGCCAGGCATAGTGTCCCAAACTCTTGCACAACTGTATCCTCTGGAATTAGAGAAAATGGTGTACACAAAAACAAAATTTATAAAGATTTAAAACATGTAAACAAGCACACATTGACATGTGACACATATTTTTATAGGTCTTAGACCTTTAATCACTTTTTTGTATTGCTCTTAGTAATGAGGACAGATCTATTTGACATCCGTTTGTCTAAGAGTTAAAGCCAACAACAATCCAAATTACTCACCATCAGGGGAGAGTTTGCCAATAATCGATGGAATTACATTCAGTTTTTTCATAGCACTCTTTACATCACCTTTCAATGAAGACAGGAACAAAGTAAACAATCATGTTTTAAGGTAATTCACCAAACTGTAACTAGACAGAATGTCAAGTACTGCTCAGTAAGCTACTGTATGTGTACGTAGCCAGTCATGTGTACCAAGGCACATGGTAAACTATCAAATCATTCATGAGGTGAAGCTAAGCTGGTGACATATGTTTCTGACACACCGTGGGTGGACATGATGCCCAGGGCCATGAATGCATTGCGTTTGATTAGTCTGTTGTTGTGAGTGATGAGCTGACAAAGAGGCTCCAAGGCTCCAAGTCCTAGCAGAGAGACCTTGTTCTCGTCTCCTGTCAACAGGTGGAGACAGTGAGCAGAAAATCCAGCATGGTGTCAGACAGACCTTCATTATGAATGCGGGTAAACACTGCAGTATGGTTGAAAATAATAGAACAAAGCAGGAATAGGACTGAAAACTAAAAGTGACAAATATTCATCACAGTCAGTGACTGAATTTGTAAAAGTGCTACTGTAAATATTTCTTTACCAGCATTTTAGATTAAAAAAAATATCTCATTATATTTCATTCCACAAACTAAACACAGCTATATAACATGTTTATGTACATATTGTTTCACATACCTTATTGTGTACCACTAAAAGATCCAGCTGATAAGCTACAAGTAACAACTGTTCAACTACAAAGCTCATATAAATAACAATAAAATGCATAAGCGTTAGAGAGGATCCTACCTCTCTCTGCAAATACATGGACTGTTTCACAGGCTTTGATGAGGATGTCCTCCTCTGGAGAACTCAGGAGAAGAACCACTGTGGCTGGGGTTTTGCCCTCAAAAGACAGTGGCTCGAACTGTGGGTGAATGAATGAATGAATTTTGGTTTGTACATTAATCATTGTACTTAGTACAATAATTATAATAAACATAAAAACAAAAAAAAGGAATAGGCTAGACGCAAAAGCTTATTTTTTTGCCTATCCTATTCACTTGATACACTGCTTACATGAAATTAAATGTGTACAGCTTCGAGCATTCCAGCCATAAAAAAATATGAGGAAAGGTTTAAACTTAGTGTAGGCTGTAACTAATTGCAGGCAAGATGAAGAATACATTTTCTCTGACTGTGGTTTCTTTGTTTGTTTCTGTAGATATAAAATATCTGTTTCAGAAATCAGTAAGTCAGAAAAACGGTAGGCTTTACTGATCAAAAAGGTGATGATGACGAGGCTTTCATAGACTCACCGTTTCCTTGGAAGGAGTTTCACTCTCTTTTTTGCCTTTCTTTACCATGCTGAAGTCTAGCAAGAAAATTAAATGTTACCAAATTAAAGTTAAACACAATATTGATTGTAGATATTGAGTGACAGATGGTTTTAACGCCATGAATAAAACGAAACAGGCTCTTTAGCTAACCTGTATGTTTGACGAGGTAAGAGGTGTGGTGACGTCTATAAAACGGATTCCTGCATGTTGTGATCTTTAAAATTCACAATGACTTACCTTTTTTTTTAAGTAGTGGACAAGGTCAAAATTTGTGTTAGCATACCAGTCAGAGGTGCTACACTGAGCTAATGCTAAGGTAATGTGTTGAGAAAGAGGTTGACATCGCGTTGCTAGGCAACGCCGCCACGCTTGACTAAAATGGGAGGGGGAGATCACTTTTATCTCTTATACTTTCACACGTATTTGTCAAGATGACAAGGGAATTAATGAACAAACATGAGTAAAATGGGCAAATGAAGGCAAATGTAAAATGGCCTGTTGCCTTGTTCCAGCTAACAGAATAAAGATAGTCCTAGAAACAGCCCGAAGGGCTGCATTATAGAGGAGTGTGTTTTATATGTGTGTTTGTGTGCTAGCCTATCCTGGGCAGTCCTTAGGAATATTGGATGGTTGTGGTCTAATAGAATAGAGGGTACTGAGCAGCTGTGAGTGACTCATAAAAGAAATGAGCTCAACAGCATCAGCACACTGAGGCCTCTGCTCTAATAGAGGCACTGACACAGCAATGTGCCATTGAAAACAGCGCAGTATGCACCAGAAACCAAATGACCTCTAGAGACATTACCTCTGGTGTCGGACATCACTCTGATGCCTGCAGTGAGCCTCAGATTAATCTCAGCTAAGCAAAGCAAGCATGGGGGATGGATGATGCATAGTTTATTTTCTCCTAATGCATTATTGTTATTACCAGAGCTACAAAAAGGTACAAAGGAACGCGCACCCACGCACGCCTGTACTGTAGGCTCTGTGCACAGGCCCAAACACAGACACCGCTGTCACTCTCATTTCATTTCTACTTTAATGTTAACTTTTTAAACATTTAAATGGGAGGTTAAATATCTGAATTTGCAGATATATTATGTTTTAAAGGGCTCCTGTGAAGCTATTAAAAGCATAGAAAAGTAGCATACGCCCCGCAGAGGGAGGGGGTTGCAGCGAATCAGCGCAGTAGACACTGCAAAGAGAGCAGGCTGTCACCTCCCCTCCGCCGAGCTGTCAGTTGACAGCAGCACACATGAACCTCAGCGCTGCCGCTGCGCACGGAGTTGAGCACCCGCTGGTTCCGAGACTTCATATTTGTTCCTCTGTTTAAATTCAGAAGAGGGCAAGGACATGACAGGATGCTCTCCGGTCATTTCTACGGTCTGACCAGAAAAGCGTAGGAGGAGGGCTGAGCCGCTTGCTAGTTGTAAGCTGCTAACGTTAACTGTTAGCTAGCTTCCAGGCTAATGGTTGCTAGGTGGTGAACGGAGCCCGGTTCTGCTTTGTGCAGTCAGTTAGCTAACGTTGTGCATAGCTGGCTTGCTAGCGAAGGTCGGAAGGACTAACGGTTGGTTAGCTGGTAGATAAGAACACTTAGTTAACCATTCAGCATCATTAGTGTGTCATTTGTGTTGAGGTTGCGGGTCAGTTTTGTTCTCATCTAAAAGAATACTTAGCATTTTCTTGTTTTACAAGTTTATTCATTTTAGAACAAACGCGTAGGAGTAGGGCTGAGCCCTTTTAGAACATTATCGTTGATGTTTGTTAGCAAGCAGGCTGGGTATTCTGCTATGCTAACGCCAGCTCAGTGAGACCTCGCATCGTAGGGGTGCGGAGCTCCAGGCGAGTCAAGGAAGGAAGAGAGGTGACTTATGATGAGGGCTGGGGGAAGTGGCGGACAGATAGGCGAAGGAGAGCTGCAGTATTAGCTTGAAAACCTTGTAATTTTCTTATTTTAGTCCTTGTCGAGCTAGGGCCATAACGTCCACCAATCTGTGTGGAACGTCGGATGAAGAAAGGAATTGGGACACTTTGATTTGCGAGCTGGCTAAATGAATAGTACTGGTATTAACTGAGTCGTGAACTGGTGGCCACTGTGCCAGTTTCAGGGGGATATACTGTCAACATTATCACATTGACTGAAATTACCAGCTTTTATAAAGATGGCTTCGGCGAGCAGCATTGCTGCATCCATTGCCAGCAAAACGAAGACCAAGAAAAAGCACTTCGTTGCTCAGAAAGTGAAGCTCTTCCGTGCCAGCGACCCTCTGCTCAGCGTGCTTATGTGGGGAGTCAACCATTCGGTAAGTCGGCTGTGTAATGTTGCGATGACCCAAACAGTTTACCCCCCTCCATGCTGTCGTGTGCCTCATTAAGCCTCACGTGTTATCAGCTCCGAGCCTTTGTATTATTGTAAGTGATGGATAAAACAAATGACAGCTGTCCAGCGGTGGAGTATCGCTGTCTCAGTAAAATAGGTAGAGCTAGACTTTTCTAGCATTTGTCTTTGTAGTATTTGAGCTACTTGCAGTGAAAATTTGATTGTTTTTTTTTTTTTTAGTTCGATTTTCATTCTAAAGTATGTGTATGTTTGTGAGGCACACAGTGTTTTGTGAGTAGGCATACTCTCTTTTCTAGCTTCCTGTTGTGCACATGTAGGATAAGCTCCAAGGGCTCTGTGTCATGAGAGAGCAGATCTTCCCATGCAAGACAGCTTATCTCTGCTGTTTTCTTTTCCTTTGCTGAATATTTGCACAGACCAGTAGTCATATGTTGGACTGAAAGTGAGCTTGACATGCAGAAGACATACTAAATGTATAACTTGCTCACTAGTCTTTTATAGACACATTCCAATTAAGATGATGATCCTTAAGCGTCTGATAATGTTTTATTATGTATATTGTTTTACAGTTGTAATACATAGCATCTCCTTTATCCCTCACTCAGCTTGTTTCTAACAAACTTGAAAGGTGTTTTAGAGGGAAGCCAGTCATTTTACTGAACATTTATATCTGGTGTGTTAGGCTGTGAAGAATTGTTTTCCAAAATGTAAACAAAAGAGCATGCAGCACAGAAAGTTGGCACAAATACTTGCTTATTGATTCACTTAAGGAATGTTTGTTTAGATGTGTCTATTACCATAGGGCAACCAGTGATTAATAAGTTTATGTTTAAATAAAGAGCAGCTCCCCTATTCTTGAATCCAATACATGTCTGCTTTTACAAGTTCTAAGCCAAGAATTGGTTTAACAAATTATTTCAAACTTCATCCCCAGTGATCAGTTATGAAGGTAATGGTTGAAACTTTGTCACTAAACAGGCCTAGCAGCTCTGCATGTTACTTTAAAACTGAGAGAATACTACGTGGTGTAATAATTGACAGTATTTTCTTTATAGCTTTATAAATGTTGACTAATAATACTGACAGCCACACATATTTCACACATTGTAGCACTGTTACACCTGCCAGCGTTGAGGTATTTACATTATATTGTCGGACTCCATATGTGCTGAGAGAATCCTGGGATTATGGTTTGATCAGTGTGACACTTACTGCATTCAACACACAGCACTGAAATCCCACGGGAGCTATGGACATTATTATGCATGTCTTCATCAAAGCACACAGAGGCAATTGATTTTAGGGTTAAGTGTGGGAGTTTAGATTTTCCAGATAGCCTGTGGTGTGGGAGACCAAGTGAATTTCCAAAGCTGTCCTGTATTTCACATTTTATGTGTAGATGAATCCTCTTTCACCTGACTGTGTCAGTCAGGAATCTGAGATTATATCTTTAATTAAAGTAAAATCTTAACATTTTTATCAATAATATTTTGTTAAGTGCATTTAACACACATCTAAATAAAGTAAATAAATAAATGTAGACTCAAATCTAGAACTATGTCTTGCTCATTCAGGTGTAGACAAAATGAAGTACTGACTCTCAGCCCTTACCTACATGTTCAAACTGTTCTCTTGAATTGCATAACTCAGAGCACGGCTGCCACCAGCACATTTCTTTCTTATGCTTTAGGCTACTTTCCTTGCTACCTTCTTATCGTTAGATAAAGTGCTCTGTTTTCTCATACCACTGGCAACATTAAAATCACATTTAATGCCAAGTTACTAGATTGTGCCACTGAGTTACTGTCAGAGGGTGTGAAGGCTGCTGTTTAGAAGTGTAAAGGTAAGGTCACTTTAAGAGCGTTGAGTTTAGAAAAGCTGGAACAGAGAATCACTCACAGTGCCTGCCTGTAAATAACAGGACAGTGTGTGGAGGAGCGAATAGAGGGGTTGCTCGAGAATGCAGCTCAGCTGCAAAGGCAACATGTAACATGTAGACACATAGAATAGTGCAAAACCTTCACCTCTGTTTCTACTGTGGCTTGTCAGTCAGTCCAAGCACTTTAGTCCAAAACACACTTATCACTACTTGTTTTAAACAAAGAGCAAGAGAGACTTGTCAGTTATTTCACAAATCAGCAGAGTAGTATCACAGGTAGTGCTGCTGTATTAAATAATTGGTGGAATGATTTGACTGCATAAAATGAAATGCCAAGCACTGAGAAATGAAAAGGGTAGTCTTATGTGACATCCAATGATGTTAGAAGCAGTCATTCTTCTGTGAGGATTGTGGATATGGGTTTTGAAGTTTCTTTGTGTGGAAAAAGGTGTGTGTGCATCTCTCATGGCTTAAATAGGTTACACAGCTTGTGGTTTTATAGCTGTGGATTGAGGCCAATGCTACAAAAGTTTCGAGTTGTAACCACTGAAGCTTAATAGCTATGAAAGCTCAAACAATCCACCAAGGTCAATATCACACTTATAATCAAAAATACATTGCAGTTTCCAAATATACATGATAGACTAAATACTGATTTGGCATCACTGACTATTCTCTTGTCTATTTTGGGGTAATAATTAATTTTGAGTGCCGTGGTGCACTCAGATATTGTTAAAACCTAGCATTCCTCATAATGAGAAACATTGAGAGGCATGTGAAAACTGGCATTGAATTGTGTTGCTCACAATTCAGAACACCTTTTAAAATAGACAGTACCGGTCTGTGTTTGAAACAGGTCAGTCCCAGCTATTTAGTGAAATAAGGCCTTTTCTTATTTAGTATCAGTGTTCACTGATATATGTAACCATCACTGAGCTGTGGTAGGACCTTGCTTTAGACCACATAGTCTGTTGTCTTCAGACAGAAACAGGTCAAAGTTGCAAATTCATTGATTTTTATTGGACATTTGATTTTACTAAATTCTGATACAATTAAATTGTCAAATATTGGGTCCAGTAATCTGCCACGGCATAGTATCACTATGTTTCTAAAAGATAAGGGCTAAAATGTAATAACACATCAATTCAAATATTGCAAAATACTACACAAACCATATTCATATGAATGTTGTTCTACAGACTGCAGTTACTTTTCCAACCCTTGTAAAGTGTAGTGTAGTGTAGTGGGAAGTGGTGATGCAAGACCACACACGTAAGAACAACACAGTTTGCTGATGAAATGTTTGCGTGGACTTAGTCTTTATCACTGTTGTTGAAAGTAGTAGTAAACACTGTGATCAAGATACAACCTTGTTACACAGACTCATTTTAAAAAATATTCCAAGATGCCAATTTTCTCTTGTTATAATGTTTGCTTCTGTTGTGCAAAATGAATCAGAATATTAGCTTGCTGTCTCCCCTTAACTCTATTAATGAATGTGACATAAGTGCATGCAGCCATAGCTTGTCTGTCAGTGTCCTTGGGGTGTCTTGGTTGCACTGTTGGAAAAGAAATGTGTTGAAATGTGCTCTACTGTTGGTATTGGAGGCGATTTGTCACTGGCTGGAAAGCTGCGTCACTACAGCTTTAGACACCCACTGTGTAATCGTAGCTTGGGTCCAACAGCTCCTAATCTGCTGTTGTGTGTCACCTGCCCCTGTCTTTTTAGAATAAAAAAAAATACACGGAGATGATATATGAGGTGTCGCATGCATGCATTTTTAATTATCGGGCCTAGAGGCAGATGAGTTGTATTTCATAATATTTTTTATGGATTAAATTTGCTCCTTTTATGACCATTTGTTTTATGCTGTGGCAGTTAGTCAGCACTATTGCGCATGCTGAAAAGTGTGAGCTCAGAGCAAGTGCATTTCATCAGTTTCTACAATTTGCCTCATTTTTATTTTTTTTTTATTCCACTCACATTTTAGTTTGTCTTTAGGTTGTATGCTTTGCTCTCCTTGTCATTTCTCTTTTTTCCTCTCGTCTCTACCTCTTTTAGTGCTCTCTCCATCCTGCAGGTTCACTAGGCATTTTGTCACAGCTCCTTTTTTTAGTCTTTGTGTCAATCTGGCTCACTTTCCTTCTCTTTCTCCCTTCCTTTGCTTTTTTTTTTAATCTTGCCTTTCTGTCTGACTCAGTAACTGTCTGTGGATTTCATAAGAGGAGGACTATAAATATCTACAGGAATGACCTACAGCTAATATGTATGATGATTATGGGTGAGGAACAGAGAAAAGCTGGTGCCTCACATCTTGGGCCCCAAAGGCAGTGACAAATAGAGGAACTTTTATAAACATCATGTGGTTTTGTTCTACTGTGTATATCCAAAAACCTTTTATACAGAGAATTTTTTTTTCTTCGCTATGCATGCACCACAGGTTCACTATACCTACCATTGCACACTTCTTGCCCAATGCAATCTGACATGTTGAGCAGCTTGATTCACTCTGCAGGAAAAGGCCATATAAGCCTGTTTGTTGCTCAGTCAGTCTAAGCCACTATATCCTTTAATAGCTGGCCTTTCACAGCACTGAGTTCTTAAGAGACATTTCTTAGATGTCTGCATTTATGAGTGTCTGTGTGTACACATTTATGATCACTATAATTTGTTACCTCCTTGGTTGGTTGTTTGTCATTTAGTGTTTCAACACAAATAGGAGTACATGTGCTGTATAAAACTCGCATTGAGTCAGCAATGGTGAAAACCAATGTGTCTGCTACATTGTGAAATGGAACAGACGAGGGCTGGGTGATCTCAGGATCTTAAATTGGCATATGAGCTACCTTTCAGAGGGATTGTGGAGATTGTGTCATTTAAAAAAAAAACTAACAGGTGTAAAAACATTCCTACTCAGCTAGCCATTTCAAGTGGCCTGTTAACCAGCGTAATTATGGTTTAGGTCACTAGGCTGGTGAGTGTGCTTCAGTTCCATTGTAGCCTTTCTTTAGTACCTGCACTCCAGTATTTGGATTTAGTCCCCATTACCTGGCAGAGTTTTTGTAATATGTTGTTTTGATCAGGGTTCCTGCGGGGTCTTAAAAAATCTTAAGTCTTGAATTTACAAATCTGCATTTAATACCGTTAAAAAGTCTTGAAAAGGTATTACATTTCATATGGTAGGTCTTAAGTTATATTGCCATAAACTTGTTCACTGTATTGTGTTTAAATGTGTCTGGATATTGTCCAAGCTGCAAAGAAAGTAACATTAATGCTTGGTTGGAGAAAAGATTATTCTAGACCTGGTTGACATGAGTGGAGGGGAACGCCTGTGAAATGGGCATTAAATTCTATCCTAAGTAGTCTTAAAAAGTCTTAAATTTAACTTGTAGAAACCTGTAGGAACCCTGCTTGATGCTGCTGAGGAAATAACATCAAAGATTTATTGTAAGTCTGTAAGCTCCAGGTCTGCCTTCTGAATTCTGATACACAATAAGTCTGATTTACACAGATGCTTACTATTTATTGTAAAACCCCAGCACTCCGTATTTTAATAATGTGAGTCCAGAATGATATTTAAAAATATAGAGTTTCTAGTCAGATAACAACAGAGCATTATTACATAAAGCCAAAGCATCCAGAAACCATAGACAACTAGAGGAAAACCTGTAGTTTGATTTCAACTTGTCTATATTTTGTAAGAAGTGAGAAAATTGTGATTCAGATCATGGATCATTTGCCTCAAAAAAATCACCTCATTATCTTCTTTGCCAGATCATTCAGCCCTAGAAAAGCCAATTAAATTGGTAATATTTTCCAACATTCTTCAAGGTTGCCTATGTTTTTAGTGTAGAGTTCAGTGCTCCACTATGACTACACATTATTTTGTTTGTCATGTCAAATTACTCAATATTGCAGTTCAGAGTTCAGTTGCTGGATCAGCAGCTCACGGAGTTGAGGTAATTCTTTACTGTCTGATGTTATGTTGTCATTGTGTCCTCAGCCGCAAAATAACATTACACAAACTCTGCAAGTTAAAGGGGACTAAAGGTTCAGTGTGAAGAGGTGAAAGTATCACCATGAATAGACTGAAATTCTCACTATCTTAGCTATTTTAATGCTAACCATCCCTAATGCAGCATCCTCTGTCAAATGACTACAACTATTGCACTGATTCTAGAGCCATTTAAAGTTAATGTTATTGGAGTAGGAAAGCTTTGACAGCATTGTTGATTGTTTTTTAATAATAAATTCTGCACAATCCCTCAAATTATATGACAGTTTATTCTTCTACCTTTACCCATACTATCCACCCGAAACTGACCCCTTTGGAAACAATTCTGACTAAATAATGGAGACCTTTGGAAAGAATTACACAAACTTCCTTAATACCTGTCTGGGTGTCAATAGTGTGGGTGTCAATTTCTCTTATTTGTCAAACCACTTTCATGTAACCCTTTTTGGAAGAAAACAAGGTGTTTTTTACCTCGTCTCTTCTCGTAGCTGTTGTGCAATTAATTTCTGCTTTTATTATAATTCCTTTCAATCAGTCAATCTTTATTTATATAGCACTTTTCATACACTAAAATGTAGCACAAAGTGCTTAACATATAAAATCAGTGCACCCCACCACCAACACCAACCACCACCGCACAATCAT
>JAPQRP010000015.1:25174399-25202931 GCA_037367295.1 Apogon hyalosoma | reverse complement strand
ATATATAAAAAAAGAAGCATTGGTTAAAAGAAAACGAATATAAATATAAAATATATATGTAAATATAATGTAGAAATAGAGACAGAGGAAGTAGTTAAAAGCCAGATTAAAAAGAACTGACTACACTTACAACAGGACAGCTGTATTTCAAGCAATGCACAACCCATCTCCTGTGTGCAAAGATCATTTTTGATGAGTTTCTAAAACGCATGTTAAAATACCCTTTTAAAATGAAAACATATGACTGTGCAGGTATAGCCTGGCCAGCCATCTGTTTTTTCAGTGTATTCAATACTGAGAAAACAGTCTGGAATTGGGCCAGTTGCTGTGAAATATGCACAGTCTATTCTATACCGAACCAATCACAAATCTGGGGGCGTGGGTGTTGCGCAATGCGTCACACACACTGACTTCTTTTTGTCTCGAGTCCAAGTCAGTTCCAGGTCTGCAGATCTTTTTACAACTGTTGTTGGTTTTTTACATGAATCAAAAATAAGGTTTTAATTACAGATTACACCCTGTATTCTTAAGTTTCTTAGACAAAAGCGTCACATCTGCCTTCTCTGTGATTGGTTTACTCTGCACCTGTTAGTCCTGCCTTCACATTTGGATTCAAGCCCCACGATTCCAGACGGATTTCTCATTGAGAAAGATGGATGGCTGGCCAGGCTAGTGCAGGTAGCCAAACACTTCTTAAAATCATGTTCTTTTTTCTGTACTCCAGTAGTGTTTTGAAAATACAGCGTGTGTAGTCACAGTTCAGAGGAAGCATAGGAATATTAATTGCACTGCAGAGTAGGCCTTCATCGTCCATCAGTGATGTTTAACAGTCATCATAATGTTGTTATGGTGGGTGGAGGAATCATCATGATTCCAACCTCCCACCCCCAACCTCATGAGGAACAAGTTGCACATTTTTTTTTCTAAAAAAAAAAACCTGAAAGTCCATCTGTGTTTCAGCACTCTGAGGCATAAATGCACATTCTGATATTTTTTGTGAATATGTAATATATCTGGGATGTTTTCTCTTCAGTAGAACTCAGTATACAGCCCAGCTTATTCTAAATAAACTCCTTTAACAGTTCACTCTACATGAGCTCTATTTTACCTCTTAAATTCACATTTTAATAATTAGGCTAATGAATTGTTACTTGAACATGTCAAATTTCTACAATGATTGTTCTTAATGCTGGCCACGAGTTAACTTTAAAGTTCTTTTCTAAATACCATCATCCATGCCGATGTATCACTGAAGACATGTTCATGTGCCAATTTGGCAGACATAACCCATCCCTACTGCAGAGATTTTTAGAAGTAATTGATAGCAAGCTTCTAAGGCTATTCCTCTTTTTTTTTTCCTCATGTTTTTGCCTCTGCTCCATTTTTATCATTGGTGTGTCCTCATTATGACTGACCTCTCTCTGCTGTGTCTGTGCAGAGGTAGTGGAGCTACTGCCCCTGACACCTAAACAGGCACAGATGCTCCACAAAATAAGGTTACTGACAGGCTGTTACATTGGCATATAGATATAGCTTAATCTGTGGTGGCTTGTCACAAGTTAAAATGGAATGTATTTTTACATATACTCATATAATTTAAAAAACTGACAAACCTACTATTAAATATGTGATTAAATATTATGTACATTATCTTCAACAGCACACTTAATATTTTTAAATGTCTTTTGAAATATGAAATTATACCATTACTGTATACAGATACATACAGGAGTATCAGTTCATGTGCTGTCTAAAACTTTTTGTAAAACAATTTTATTATTAATACATATTCCCCTCTCTGACTTTTATACTTCTTACACATATTAATCTATGTTTTAATATAGCCTAACTTATGCAAGTCTCATACACACCCAGATGCCATTGTTGTGCTGTATTTGGTGCTTGCCTCATAGAAGGATTATAGAGATATTATGTTCTTTATGGGGATATTGTTTTCAGTGCTGCATAAGATGAATGGGCCTGGGATTTATAAGAGGTCAGGTATTGATGTAATGGCTGTGTTAAGAATTCTACTAAAGGTCAAGTCCTTAGTTCAAACCAATACACCATGATATGACCTTTTGAAGCTCAATTTCTGGCTGTGAAAAAGATAAAACTCCATTCAGTAGGGTGTATCTCTAATGTGTATGATTATTTTTTACTGTGCAAATATCGTGTGTTAGCTATAGGGTTTCATACAAATTGTGTTCAGCAGGTAGCAGGGTTGACAATTACTTAGCTTGACTTAGGCTCCATGGTATTTTTGTGTTACTGAAGCCTTCCCTAAAATGTACAAAACTACTCTTAAACATTTTGTGTGGGTTACTCACATTTCAGTGTGCCAGTTAATGATTTGTGATCCATTCTACTGTTATTAATCCTAGTCATAGTCATTAAGTGCATGATCTGTCAGACTTGACTAAACATTTATCAGAGCCACTTGCACTGAAATATCTTGTAAATAGGCTTAGAGGAAGGGCTTTAGGATATGTGTTCTAATTCATCAAGACTTGTCCTATTTCCTGCACATAAATGACATAAGGATAGTGGTTATACTACAAGATGAAATAAATGGATTATACATGAATTTTTAAGTGGCCTCTGGCTCTTTCATCACTTTTTCTGTTTGTCTGCAGCTTATTTATTTGCACATTTACAGCTTGTCTTGGAAGACATGCTCCATATTACCACCAAAATATCTGGGATCCAAGTCCTATCTATTAGACACTAATTTTTCACCACTTTATAGATGTTACTATCTTTCTGTACTTTAAGTGGCCTGCCCCAGCTAAGAGGGACTCTATCTGTATCTTTTTTTAGTGAGATAACATTATGCCATGTTGCTGACAGAGCATGCTCTCTTCAACAATTTCCTGTCTAATGGAGCAACAGCATACACTTGCTTCACTCTGGGCCGGAAAACCAGCCTTCATCACCATGGAGACAAACAGGAAGTGGTGGTGTGAAATTTGTCTGCAACTCTGATAGCTGAGCAGAGATAAGGGCTGACATCTGATTAAGCAAAATACAAAAGCTGCACACTAAATGCAAAAGTTATTGTGGTGGAAAAAGTTTTTTCTTATATGTCTTATAAACTTTTTTCCTCATTTTAAGTAACACAGCGTACGGTTATTCCAGTAACATGGACATTAAGATCATTAAAATGCCAGCTTGAGGTTGGTGTATGGATAAACTGGAGAAAATTACATTCTGGGACTCATCCAGGGAACTACTGTATCTCTCAGATATTAAACCCATGTGTCTCTTTGCATGCGTCTACATATATCACTGCTTTGTACTGCTGTGACTTGTGAGATTAGTTTTGTAAGACAACACTGTCGAGTTCTTACAGGCCTGTACAGTGCGTGAGCTTGAAACGATCAAGCTTTGTGTCAACCCTTGTGTCAAATACTGCTTTGTTGAGTTGGCGACATCTCCCCACCGAGTACCCAGGATGCATCAGTGCTACAGCATCACTGTGACGTCAGTGCCTGTCACACCATTGAGCTGAAGTGTCCTCAGATGTCATGTGTAGACTTGAGTCCTTTGCTATCTTTCTAATGTCCAGCTTTTTATTTATGCCGCCTGTCTTCTTTTTTAGTATTTAGTGTAGAACTGCCAGTCCTGGTACATCACTGGACAGTCTTTATATTTCTGTGCTTTTGACCAACAACTCAAATCTAAACAAGGGTTTAATCTATGCATATGTAAGGAATAATTAACCCTCTGGTATGTAATGCTGTGCATTGAAAAGGGATAGGTCTTCTTTCAAGTTCCACCATAATCACTACATCCTCTCATTACTCAGTCAGGAAAGATGGTGGTATGGTCTGACAATTAATATTAAAAATTTCAGAGATATCAAGGAAAGGCATTCTTCCTTCCACAGATCAGAAGTGTGCCAAATATTCATTGGTCAGTTGGTCTGTCATGCTGAGGCCATTCTCTGCACCATCTGCTGTAACACCTTGGTCAGTCCCTAGTGTTGAAAATATTGTCTTTGATTTGTAAGGCAGCTGCTATAAATATGATATAATACCACTCCTTTTCTGTCTGTACAGTTCTTGCATGTGATCTGCACAGTAGCACTATGGATTTGTGTTGCTCAAACATGATTTGTTAATCAATGTTTTCATTAAAGTTTGTGTATTTGAGTTTGTTCCTTACACCTACTTTGCAGTAGTGTGCATAGTGAAATATCAGGTTATTAATAGATTCATGCAACATGCCAGCATCGATACCTGTAGCCAACAACAAATACAGAAGAACACAAAGAGACACACACCCATAGTTTTCTGTATGTGTGTCAAGCTGTGCCTGAGTCATACCAAACGTCTGGTCTGCATATTACAGCAGTGTGATGCATGGCCAGCTCCAAAACTGAGGCACAGCTTGAAATTCCTGAAATGTGCCATATGTGATTGAAGCCCTACTGTTTAATCATTGTGCAAGGTTTATTGGCGCATTATGTAATTGTGCTTGTATAGCTTCCATGATGGTAAATGTATAGTTAAAAATCAACTGTGGGATACTGTAGCTCATCTGATCTCACACTGCAGCCATGTGACATTCTGAAAACTCAGAATGAACATGTTTCAGGTGGTAGTTGGAAGACAGTAAGATGTGACCTTTTGAGAAGGTGCTATTTGGTTTCTCTGTATTCTATTCTCACATGATGTGATGGAGAATTAGAAAATGGCTGTGCATCACTGACTACTGTGACTATTTTATTGGTTACAAAGGTCTAACACTTAGATTACATCTTATACTGTGTAGTCCACAAATGTAAATAAAGCCAAAAAATAACTCCTGCTGTTTTTCTTTCTCACTTTAGTATGTGCTCAGATGTAATTTTCTTGTGTCCTAGTACGTCTTTTTAGGATATGTGATTTCACTGACAGGTTTATGTACTGCTGTGTAGTTCTAAAACCTCGTCTGTCCTTTCCTGTGTTTGTTTCATTCTCCACAGATAAATGAATTAAGCCACGTTCAGATTCCTATTATGCTCATGCCAGATGACTTCAAGGCCTATTCCAAGATTAAAGTGGACAACCACCTCTTCAACAAGTAATTTCTTCTTTTTTTTGTCCTTTTTTTTTAGTATAATTGTCATTATTTTTATGAAAAACTTTTTAAATGACGCTTGTGTTTCTTTCTAATGTTAACACAGGGAGAATATGCCCAGCCATTTCAAGTTCAAGGAGTACTGCCCTCTGGTGTTTCGAAACCTCAGAGAGAGGTTCGGCATTGACGATCAGGATTTCTTGGTATGAAAAGATACTGTGCACTCAAAGGTGATCGACAAAATAAGCAGCACTGCTGTTACTTAAGTCATGTATAGTTTATTTTGTCAACTGCGTAGTACCCCAAACTGATTAAAAAAACAAGAAGGATTTTGGATTACAATTGGACAATACTGGAAATCCACTGACATTATGTACCTGCACGACAACCACAGTGACATAAACACCTGAATTGTGAGTTATATAGTAAACATATACTCCACAGCACTTTTTCCTTTCCCTCTTTTGTTTCAGCCTGCTCCTCATCTTCCTTAATTTTCCACTCTTTTCTAGTAAATCCCTATTCCCAGTGCAGGCAGTGAGTTGGCAGTATTTGGAGGTCATTGTGTCCCACCTCAGTGCAGCTGTCCTTCTCGCATGTTTACATTAGGGCTCGGCTGGCTGCAGTCAGTGGGCAGTTGGGGGTGTTAAGACACTGGCCAGTACAAAGGAATGTCCTGACATACTCAACATGAAACTACTCTCCTTCATTAGGTATTAGTCACATTATAGTTTGAAAGGTTTATTGGTTTGACCACTTTTCTTTTTAGTCTTGCTTGAAAGGAGCCTGTGGGCATTATTTCTACTTACATTAATATCCCTTGTTGCAACCAGTGGTTACTGCCTTCTGCTCTTTGACGTGCAGCAGCAGCCATTAGTTTTAATGAGGAATACTTGCACCATTAAATTAATTTTTTAGAAGGGTCACACAAGTGTGGACAAATTAACCCTTTTCCTTCACATTATGATAAATGCCTGCTGAAGAAAATGACCAACTAAAACCAAAACCTTAGGTTATATTTTTGAAGCCTTTTCATCTATGGCTGCCTGAGGCAAAGGGCCTCTTAAACATTGTCGGCCTACATCACAGACTTGCGCAGTGTTTCACTGGGGCGTGAACTATAGGTGGTTAGTGATCATGCTTTTTAGAAACTTTGAGAAACCAGACTTCAAAGGATAGTCTTCACTTTGCAGCAGAAGCAGTATAGATACTACGAGTTTAACAGAGGAGAGGGAACTGAAGACCGAAGACATCAGGAATTCTTTGAGAATGAGGCATTGAACCAGGGGTGCGGGTCATGTTACTTTTGAGCTCCAAAGTCTGGGCAGCAGCTGTTTGTGTCTGTGTGTAGTTTTGGACAGGCAGCAGGCAGAAGGTCAGATCCCCACATGTTTAGACTGGAGACTGGAAGGTAGTCGGACAAGAGTACACACTCAGGACATGTTACATTGTAGACTTCATATGGGTATTTAAAACTTTCAACCAAATGGGAAAATTCATTTAATCACAAAGTATATTAACATTGGACACAACCTAGATTTAAATTCTTTTCACAAACATCTTTTCTAGCAACAAAGTGGGTAGATCTTTAACAGAGTGAAAGGTAAGTATTTGATGGACCTTTTTAAAGGAAATTGCCAAGAGTTCTAGATGTAAAGAAGAGAAGCTATTCCTATCCAAGTCTAGACATTCTAATGAACAAAACCATTTTTTTTTTCTTTCTCCATTTGCTCTGTGTGTTTGCAGAACTCTTTAACCCGCAGTGCCCCCTTGAACAGTGAAGCCCAGGGAAGGAGTGGGGCCCGCTTCCACACCTCTTACGACAAACGCTACGTTATAAAGACCATCAGCAGTGAGGATGTGGCCGAGATGCACAACATTCTAAAGAAATACCATCAGGTGACACTAGCTTGTCTACTCATAATATGGATGGATGGAAATGGAAGCATAGATTCATACCATAGACTAGATCAGTCAATTGGTGATGAGTCGTCTTTACGAGATTTTCATCCTACAGAATCACTGCAGTATTACAGTGAAACTCCTACAGGAGTTCTATCTGATAATTAATTACAAACTAGCTTTAAAAAAGGACTTGTATTATGTTTGATAAACTGTTTCTTTATTGCTGTACCCATAATCTAGACAGTATAAATCTTTGTGAGCCCTAAAGTCATGTTGCTTGCTCTCTTTTGGTAGTTCATTGTGGAATGCCATGGCAACACACTGCTGCCTCAGTTTCTTGGGATGTACCGGCTTACTGTGGATGGAGATGAGACCTACATGATTGTTACACGAAACGTCTTCTCCCATCGTCTTTCTGTCTACAAAAAATATGATCTCAAGGTAGGAGGAGAATAGAACAAATTGCAGAAATCATCAAAGGAAATAAGATGTCTCAGATGAGGCTTGGGTTAGAATGTAAAACACTGGTGTGTTTAACATAAGTGGCTTGATGATATGTTTCCTAAAACAGTGTCTGGAGGATTTAGATTTCAGATAATCTTCCTCAGCTTGAACAAAGTGAAGATCAATTTTTAAACCACTGTGCTTTTGGAAAGCTTCTGTGTGAGGCATCCACAATGGTATGACTGTCTGCAGAAGGGAGGACAAAGGGAAAGACTGAGTCAAAGTGTTCCATGTTACTAGTAATAACTGAGTTATGAAGAGTAATTGCCCTTCTTTTTTGCTTCAGGGTTCCACTGTGGCAAGAGAGGCCAGCGACAAGGAGAAGGTACAGTCACCTGCTGTGATCCAGGATCCAACTATGCCCTTTATGAATAACTGCGAACTCAGGATCATTTCAAAATGTGAAATATACCCAAAACAGATAATCATAACAATATTGGTAATAATAACACTTTCAAATAAAATATTTCAAGAAGATTTGCATCGAACTAAAACAGGAAAAGGTATAATTGTAATAAATAGTGATTTTAGAAATGAGAATTTTTTTACAGCTCAAGGACAGTAATGAGATTAATGTACAACAGTCGTTTTTGAACCATTTATTGGGTATTTTAGGCATGTGGCTCTTCTGAACCAGTGCACTACATGCATCAGTCCACAGCAACCAAACTGCCCAACACGTGCAAACACTACTACTCGTGTAGCTGACTTGGAAACTATTATGACAATTAAATAGACCTGCATTTTTCTGTGCTGGCAGTTTTCTGTCTTTCAGCACATCAAAACATTTGTTGCTGAGAGGACAGCTGCAACGTCTACATGTAATGATGGCAAACGGCTGAGTCAGTTTGGACTGAACAAAAACAAACACTGATGTCTCACTTTAAAAAGGGAACGATAGAAATTAAGAAACTGCATGTATTTCAAGCTCATCTTTTAAGAAATTCACCAAACATAAAACATTGATTCACCTGTTCTGTTATTGTATTTAAAAAAAAAAAAATCACTTATTTGTGTTTTAAAAGCCATTGGACAATTACAGAATGAGAGAGAAAGAACAAATTGTGTTTCCAGTGGTTTCAATAACCTGCACAGCTTCTGACAATTCTAAGATTACTGTCATCACCCAAATGGCTCAACTAACACAATTACAGAGCTTTGATCCCCTTTGGGTTAGATGACAGTAGCAAGTATCATCTCCTTCAGTTAGCACCTACTTCATCACCTCATTCCCTTTCTAGCCCCTGCACGCTCTTTGAATCTCTTTAATTTGCTTCATCCCCTCTAACCTCGCTTCAGCTGTTCCTTGAGTTTCCCTGCTTGCTGTCTGTTTGTGAAAGATGGGAGGTTGTTTGTGTTTGAGCGTTTGGAGTGTTATTTAATCAGATGTCGTCATGTAATTTTAAATAGTTCTATGTGATGTGTTTCTACATGCCTGTGCCTGCGTGTGTGAGCAGTGTAAATGAGTAAGAGGTTTTGTGTTGGTATTGATGACAGTGTGTGTTGTGAGATGGGCTGTTTTCAGTATTTGGCTTATGGCTGCTTGGACAATGCTAGAATCTGTTGTCTAACTGTTATTTATTTAGCTAATAATTGGGAATTACTTTATAACAGGATTATAAATTTTATATATGGATATGTTTCGATACAAAACCTTTCCATTTCCATTTTGAATCACTGAAATTTCTGAAAGTGTCTTTGAATGCTTCTACTTTGGAGCAATGTCCTTTTGATCTGTGAGCTGAGCAATATTGGAAGGTGATCTATTGCTTATCCACAACTACTTGTCCTGTAAGTGTTCATGTTTCAGTTTGTGGAGGTTTGACTGACCTTGGAGAATGCTTATATCGAAGAGTGACAAGCTTTTGACCCATAGAGGTTTTGATCAGGTGTCAGGGCCGTGTAATGTGTGAGGCATCAAGCAGTGGATCATGGAAGACTTAAAGGGAATCCTCCAGACTATATATAGCCCACTGTGAATGGAAGAAGAAACAAAATATTATTAGGATTAAAACAGATCAGTGGGGAAAAAAAGCAGATGAAGCTTTACCACACACGTAAATCTACTGTGTGACCTATTTATCTGCAGCTCAGCTTTTTGAGAAACAGTTTAACCTGTAAACCTGCAGGAATACAGTACATTTTTGCTGTGTGTTCTATCACAACCACCAGTCCTAAATTTATTTACCACTTGGTCTGTGGTGCTGATAATCCATGGCATTTCACAGTACTCTAGGCCAGAGCATAATCTGAACCAAGGCTCAGAGACGAAAGAAACAACTTCTGATAAAACACCACATGGTTTCTCCACTAGAAAAACATCTTCCTGCAGGTACAGAAAGTCTTACTTTAACCTGCAGTTCTCACTTTAAGACATCTGTGCTTTTGAGGGCCCTGAATGAATGCTTTTCCTGTTAAATTGAATAAAACTCCTGACTTTGATGCAACACATTTGCCCGTACAGTTACCATTTAGAGTGAAGATGAGGCTGCACCATGAAATATTGAAGGGAAAATTGTGTGTTTCGTTCTTAAGTTACAGTGTGTTTTAACAAAGCAATTGCTTCACACACAAACAACAAGCACGGCAAGGTTCTCTCCTGACTGCATGATCGTCTCCCTTTCATGCATGCCTCTGCATGGTATATAGTGTTTTCTGCATCTTTTTTGGGGTTACATAATTCTGATGTTAATAAACACCAGCCCATTATTTTGCACATTGTGGACATGTTCTGTTTGACTTACACATGACATGTGTTTTTCTTTTTACACAAAAATAAATTTTGTGGTTCTGCTCGCTGCTGTCTCAGGGATTTGCCTATCACAGCAGCAGTTGATTTCCCGACAGTGGCTTCAGATTATCATAACTAAAGCCCAAACTAGGTGAATGTGTTCTTACTCAGGCTCATCACTGCCTCAAATCTTACTAGGTGCTTTATCATGCAGCTATACACAAAAACATGCATGTGACTTGTTTAGTACACTGACGCACAAGTTAGAAACACTGGTTTTGGTGATTCTTATTGCAATATTTTGTCTTTGATCTGGAAACTGTAGAGGTTGCATATAATTGCTTCAAATAGCAAATGGTTGTAGTAGTTTGTATACCATCTGTGTGTGTACCAGGTGTCAGTTGCTGTCTGCAAAAGGCGTTTGTTATTTTTACCACTCTCTTGCCATCAGCAGGTATTTCCAGTAGAGGACATGGTTTTAATGTGCCAGTATGATTGTGTGTGATCTGCTTTAATGCTGGTTTTGTAGCCCCCACAGTAAGGAATCATAAGCCCTTAGATATAGAACCATACCTGATGAGAGGTTTACAAAAATACAGGTCCGTAGACCACATATTAGTTTATTCCTTGCTATGCATAGTTCCAGCTCCTAGCTGCCTTAGACTGGCTCTGCCAGACTGCGTCCTTTCTATACCTAGAGTTTGTCGGGAACTGTGCCAAAAAGTTATAAGCTCTAACAATCCTTGGTAATGCATACTTAAAACCTAAATCTTACATGTTGACATTAGGAAAAAAACATTAAAGGATAGAATCTTAAAAATTACTAGCATAAGCTAATAGAATAATTGTGAAATTGTAGTCATTGCAGATCTTCACATAATTAGATGTACTTGTTGGACACTGATCTACACCTTCTCCCATGTGTTATGAACACAATAAGAATACAAAACGTAGTCATGAGTCTTTCGCGTTGATGGCCTTTCCACCCCTCTGCCAATTTACAAAAACAGTTGTGTTCTGTTACATTTTAAACACTTTGCCTTTACTTCCAACTTCCTTCCTCCCTTCCTCTCTCCTTTCTTCTCTCCTCTCCTCCTACCCCACCGTCCCTCCCTCGCTCCCCCTTTTCTAGCAGCCGCCCCCACCAGAGGATGTGCCCCCGCGGCCCAAATCTGGTAACGTTCAGCAAAGGCTGCAAACACTGCGGATTGCAACGCGCTTTTACTGCGCCATGAAACACGTAAGAGATGTAAGAAAACCAGGGCTCATATACCAGGCATGATCTATTGAACCAATCTTATTTTTATTGTTGCGTTTGGTACGGCCAAGCATTTTCTTTTTTTCGTCTTCTTCAAGCTGATACACTCTTATTTACCGTCCATATTTTGCACACTTTCCATCCATTGACAGTCACCTTATAGTCAGCTTGTCAGCAGTCAATTTTGATTTTGCCAGACAGTTTTATGTTTGTTTCC
This sequence comes from Apogon hyalosoma, assembly GCA_037367295.1. Lineage (NCBI taxonomy): Eukaryota > Metazoa > Chordata > Actinopteri > Kurtiformes > Apogonidae > Apogon > Apogon hyalosoma. Next base: position 25,191,252 of record JAPQRP010000015.1, on the reverse strand, counting down.
ACCATTCACTCAGTGGCACCAACATGTATCTGAAACACTGGAGAGCAAATGTGGAGTTCTGAATTCAAAAAGAAACTGGAAAAAGGAACAAGAGAATTATAAAAAAAGATAAAGTACAAACTTGTTCAAATAAATAAATTAATTTTTTTTTTTTTTTTTTTTTTTTTTTTTCAGAGACTAAACCTGATGTATTGGTTTTATCGTTTCTTGTTAAGTGACTGAAATGCACTTTTTCCACTAACAGTATCAGTAGAAGCTCAGCTCACATCAATTTAACTCATCTTGGCTCAGTTTTGGCACAAGTACACTACATTTCCACTGCAGTTACAGTTCTTCAGTACTTTGTCAGTGACTGGCCATCATAGTGACACAACATAAACTATTGTGATGTCGTCTTCAGTGTGACTACAGGTACAAACAACATTGCACTAGAGGATGAAAGTTAGAATTTCCAAAATGAAATATTCAGATTTTTTTTTCAGTCAGATATAGTTATTTAGACCTAAAATCTGTGGTCAATCTATCAGGATAGATCCAACTTGAACATTTATTCTGTTATTTTCAGTGATATACACCTAGCTTGGCTTTGTGTTCCACGCTGCAATATTATGACACGTACATATTCTCACAGCAACAATTTGGTTTCAACTGGTCTGTGATCTGCATGATATTATGTCACATTTACTTCCTCTTTAGGTTACTTGGATCATCAGTATAGGTGATGGCAAAAATAGTATCTGATGGTACCTGATGGTACCTGGTGGTCCCTGCTCTCACGCAGTGAGAAGGCCAAAAATGTCTAGATGATGTGAGTTGAGCTGATACAATCAGTGGAAAAGTGGCAAAAGTCTCCAGTAAATGCCAGTTTTGAAGAATGTGCAAACATAAAGGTTCACAGTATGAGTATTTACCACAACCTACTGCTATGACAAAAAACAAAACTTCTACACAGTGTTGTTTCTAATGCGCATTAAGAATAATTACAAAAAATGACTGTAGATCAGGACATAACAGAGACTAACCCCTGGGTCTATGTAGTCCCCACCCATAGGTGACATTTCAGCTCCTGCTGCAGAAGTATAAGCCAGGACTAGAGGCAGAGAACGTGCATTAAGCACAGATGAAATTTCCTGGCTTTATGCCTCGCACCACACTGCAGCCAGAACATGTCATTTTTCAAATAATGCTTGGCAGTCAGTAAGCAGCTGCCTTAAGATTAAGTTGAAGAGGTTAGCCAGTTTCTTTTTTGTGTAGCTTTTCCATTAGTCTCATTAACTTTTTAAATATGAACAACCTGAGATGATAAGCATTTTGCTGTGTGCTGATGTTGGTAGATTCAGTGACAACATCAGCATACAATTAAACAAGTAGTGAATGCTGTTTACAAAGACCTTAGAGTGAGTTGAATATGAATCCCACAGTATAACCTAACATTGTCCTCCTGAAATAACAAGACATGCCCACACAATGTCACATAAGATCTGCCTCGCTGATGGGAGACAGAAAAGAATCAGGGTTCATGTTTTTATGTTGAGGAGAAATTCACCTGTCACACAACTTTGTAAAGCTCTCTGACACTTCTCCCTTTCGTCCTACGTTTAATATACCTTTCAGTTTTTCTTCTTCCCAGCCTAGTATTCACCACTCAGAAACAGTCAAATGCATTTCATTGCAGTCAGTGTAATAGAGAAAATCAATGTCGGACCAAGGCCTGACTGAGGGAAGCTTCAGAACTAATGAAGCGGTTAGACGGACTGGGAATGCATGGTATGGAAATAAAAGACAGATGAAAATGGATTTGTATCAAGATGGATGAGTGTGTGAGCTGAGGTGTTAGCGTAGGTGAGGGGCCAGCAAAATGCTTTCAAATGATGATCACTCTTTGCAGTCAGCCTCACGTAGGGTCCTTATTTATTTTTGTCGCATCTTTGTTCAGTCAAAACCAGTGCACATCTCATATTTATTACAAATTGGAGGTCTATGTCTGTATATATATGTGCTCAAATGTCTATGGTTGTGAGATGTGTTCTTGTGTTTATTCTGTATGTGTGTGTGTATGTATGTATGTGTGTGTGCTGTCAGAGCTCATTCTAGTGCTACAAAGTGCTGTTATGTGTTGCTGCACTTCTCCTGCTGCCATAGAAACACTGTAGTAGCTAAACTGCTGCTGCCCTGTTACCTCATTTCCTGCTCTCTTTTCCTCAGTGACTCGATACTAGGCCCCGTTCCTCCTCATATAACATCTCTTCCCCCTATGGGCTGCTGACAGTTTTGCAGCAGCTTGGTGTAGAAACTTTAGACAAATACCTAAATAGGAAACTCCTTCATTCTGCTTTTAAGCCAAATAGTGGGAATCTCATAAAGATATGCTTTAGTGCTTTATCATAAACTGTAGTTACTAAGATGCAAGCTAAAATCTGGTTTCAGAAAAGCATCTTACGAGTTACATTGGTGGTAATTGATATTAATAATTTTTCTCAGCAAGTGATAAATAAAGGATAAATGTGATGCTTTTTGGACTCCAGCCCAGTGCCAAAAAGGGCATTTGATGGTTTTAACTGAGGCTCTTTTTGTCATGACACAAAGTGTATGGATCTACCAGATGCATTTAATAAGCCAGCACGATAAATAAAAGTACTTTGAGTTTTATATCACATTGACCATTTAAACATTCCAACTTAAACAACAAGCGAAGAATATGAAGTAAAGAGTGATGCATCAGATGGATCTTTACCGTGCTGTGAGCATGCTGCATGAAGTGTACATTACAATTAAACTGAAAAGAGGGCAGCCTTGGTTTGGACAGACTACCTGTACTATGTCAGCCAACGACCAGCTATTTGGCTGAATCACAGACAGACTGGTCTAACAAACCACAGGTATAAAACCTCATGTTTGTACAGTATATGGGGTGTTTCAGAATGCTGCATTGTCTTATCCTGGTAAAATACCTGAATATACTACTGACACACTCAAACTACATGTTCTGTCATCAGGCATTTTGAAATACCCCTAAATTTTCAAAATTTAACAAGATAACTATAAGTACCATTTACAACATACAGTATACCTTATACTGTATATGTTTTTAGTATTCTGGGGAAAAAGGTGAAGAACAGTGATGCTGGTGTTACTCAATGTTTTCTTCTTGTTATATTCGGCCATTTCAAAGATCATATTTATTTTAGGATGCAAACTGATTCAATTTCAAACAAGAAACTGAACGTGTTCCACTTACTTTTTGATGACACTTGAATGATTGGATGAATTTCTAAAGTGCCAAACAAGACATTTCACTTAAGCACCAGAAATCTGTTAATTTTTTGCCCAGTTATACTACATACCGTACCATGAATAGACTGGTGGCTTTTACTGTTGATTATCTGCTCACTAATGTCCAATACCAATGGGTAGGCAAAGGAGCTGCCCACCTACAAGGACAATGACTTCATCAATGACGGGCAGAAGATCTACATAGATGAAGAGAACAAGAAAATGTTCCTGGAGAAGCTAAGGAAAGATGTGGAGGTATGTCTTCAACAGAGGTTACAACTAAACTTTTTTTTTTCTTTAGGTTTGGATTTTATGCAGATTCTGGTTGCATATCATCTACCTTTTCTCCAAATCTCCTTTTTATAACATTTTTCTCTTTATCTTCTTCACCTTTACTCACCTCTCTTCCATGCTCTTCCGCTCCTCAAAATCTAAAATTGCTGTGCTCGCTTTCCTTTCACTCCTCTTGCATTTTTATCACCCATCACACCTAGTTCCTTGCCCAGCTAAAGCTCATGGATTACAGCCTGCTGGTGGGGATCCATGACGTGGAGCGAGCTGAGCAGGAAGAGGTGGAGAGCGAGGACAACGAGGCTGAGGAGGAGGGCGAGAGTGACGGAGGGGGCATTGGGACGCCCCCCGACAGTCCCAGCAACACCCTGGACAGCACCAAGCCTCTGTCTCCTGGAGAGTTTGACCCCGCCATCGATGTTTACGCCATCAAAAGCAATGATAGTAAGTGGTGTACTTACTCCAATATAAAGTTAAATACTTGTATCTGACAGTAAAAACCGGACCACACAGTGCAGTAGCTGCAAAAGTCTTTACTGACTCTGTATTTTTCATTTAGCTCATTTCAGTACCAACTTCACTGCAAGAGTACTGAGAGAATTTGATAGTATTCACTGACACCTTTACTCTGTGCAATTTGTTACCAGACCATATTACAGTACAGAAAAGACAAGACTGTTTTTATTAAAATTTTATAAACACACAGTCACCAAAAACAAACAAACTAACCTTGCTTGGGTAGCAACACTACATTCACATTATTCAGTCCTTCCATCATTCTGAGTTCTGTAATCAGTCCATTTATTCCATTTTTTTGTCCATTTGTGCTTCCTGTAGCTGCAGTTTGCGAGTTATTTTTTCCATTGTATATATTCCTTCAATAATTGTGATCCATTGGTCCTTTGTTGGTGGTTCTGTCTTTCCCCGGTTCCTTGTAATAGCTTTTTTGCAAACCACTAAAAGTATTTTAACCAAGTATATTTCATTTCCCACTACCCTTCTATCAGACAAGTTACACAAATACAGTCCATCACACCACATTGGAATCTCATACCCCATTATTTGTTGTAGCACTCCACACGCAATCTCCCAAAACAGTGTTATTTTATCACATTTCCAAAAGACATGTGATCTATATCAAATTCTCCACATTCCCTCCAACATTTCTGCAGTCTAACTGCTTACTTTTCTTCGTAGGTGTAATAAAGAAACGCAATAGTTCCAGGAGAACTCCCTCCAGATCTGTGAACTAGTGGATGTTTGGTGTATCGTCCACATATTAAGCCAACCATCATCTGTAATTTCCACACTGAGCCCCTTCTCCCAGTTTTCCTTTATATAATTGGTTGAGTTTTTGTCGTGTGAGTTGCACCCATGATAGATTGCTGAAATTATTGTTCAGACAATACTGTTTTATGGTAGAAAAGAGAAAATACATTAGAAATGCAATCAGATGAAACACCCCTTTGGTACAATTGATGTTTATTTTCTCACCTCACAAATTGAACGATAAAATTCACCAGATAGTAACTCAACAATTCCAGACACAATTATGGAAAAACTCTATAGAAAGTATGTTTATTATAATAACGATTACATTAGTTAATTACATAGGAATGTTATGATGCATTTAATGAACTAATTCCCAGATGTTTTGGGGGTTTGACTCTTGAACAGGCAACCAGTATAATACATATTGATCACCCTAATGTTAGATACAGCAGTTTTACATAATCATTTAAATGAATTTACCAACACAACTGAAAATGTTCAAAACAATAGCAAAGTAATTTTATCATATGGAGCTTGAACAGTTTATTTTGAGAATTTCAGTTCTGATCAGAGAAAAGCATTCAAGCAACTGGAAAACTGCAAGACATAGAACTGAGAGCTCCCCCTGCTGGCCGTTATGAACATTCATATTTTCAGAGCAGCTGCAGTCAGAATGGTCACGCTTTCTTCATTTTACAGGTGCTCCCAGGAAGGAGGTTTACTTCATGGCTGTCATAGACATCCTGCAGCATTATGATGCCAAGAAGAAAGCTGCCCATGCCGCCAAGACTGTCAAACATGGGGTATGGACCTGATGAATAATTCTGTTTTAATATTCCACACAATAGTTTTTGGGGGTTTTTTGTTTAGTGTTTTTTCTTCCCCTCTTTAGTTCTGACTTGTGAAATTAATTTTCTTCCTTCCCTACTTGGAAATTAGCTGTTACAGTAACTCACATTGTAAAATAAGCCTTGTTGTCAAGGAGTGTTCATGATTGTATGTGATCAGTGTTTGACCTTGATAATCAATAAAATTAGTTAAATTTTTTATATATATATATATATATATATATATTCCACACAATAGTAACAGCGTTAATGGTAACATTAAGTCAGGATTTATGTAGGTGCTAAAATGTCTGAAATTCAATATTCCGATTTTAGAAAATGCGTCCTTAAAATCTGAAGATCAACTTTAGCCAACATGAGCATGAAGTTAACCTTAACCTGCATCTATAAACTCTTAAATCTGAGACCAGTAGAAACCCTGTGACTGACTATATCTACGTATCCCCACCCCCCCACAGGCCGGAGCAGAGATATCCACAGTGAACCCTGAGCAGTACTCAAAGAGGTTTTACGATTTCATCACCACTATCCTTTCATAGCCTCCAAGAGCAACAGGAGGCACAGAGGCACATGGGAAAGGGAGGGCAAGTAGGGAGCGAGGTGAAGATGACAAGTGATGGAGAGAAAACCGTGGAGAGGCTGCATTAATAAGGTGCTGTGACGGCGCCGTTCACTCTCCCTCATCCGTTCTCCTCTTCTCTCCCTGTTCGTTCTTCTCTCTTTCAGTGGGGTGCCACACTGCAGCTAAAAACCATCATTCGTTTACATTTAACCTGTCCTCTGTTGTTCAGTTTTGTTCATGTTACTTTGGATAATAAGGGTGTTGAAAGCAAGTGTCCAAGTTTTGTTTTTTTTTTTTTTATATAATGTGTTTTGTCTGTATGGCAATTTATGTGGGAATATAGCTTTTTTTTTTATTACTTCTAACATCCAGCACCCTGCTTTTTTTTTTTTTTTTGTATGTATGTATTCGTCTTTCCCTAATGATGTTTCAGGGAGGTTTGGGAGGGTGTGTTATAGTGTGAGGTCAAGAAGGGGGAGTGCAGATGTCAGATTATAGCACAAAGTGAAAACCCACTCAGAGACGAAGCTCGAATGTGGAGAATTTAAAAAAAAACAAAAAAAAAAAAAAAACATGTTGAGCCTAACCTAATGCAATTGCTTCGTTTCAAGGAGTGGGAAGCGTCTTCCAATAGGCCAACAGCCAGAGCCCATCCAAATACTATACAAGAGCTCAGCCAAACAAATCTTCCCATTTAGGTTCCTCCCCCAAAACACTCACCCTTTAGACTCCATCCCTTCCCCTCTCATTCCTTTGTTAATCGATAGAGCTTCTGGGTTCCTCTTGCCACTCACTTAAGGCGCATTTCTTTTGCTCTTTTGCAATGCACAGTGCTGTAAGAACGAGTAAGAGAAGTAGGTTTACGATTTTGTTTTTTTTTTTGAATGAGGGATTCAAGCACACGTCTGCTCTTTATCTGCTTTCACTTCGACTCAGTTGTTCTTCAGGCCTGGTTTCTGTTTCTGTGGCAGAGACCGACCCAGATGACTCATGTGGCTTCAGCGATAGAAAAATAAGTCACCCCTTTGCTATATCCTATCAGATCAAAACATCAGCAGCCCTTAAGTTTCTGTTGCCATCAGCACCTTATGAGTAAAATCAAAAAATGTTGCACTTTTATTTGTCGTTAGATGTTAGGAGTTCTTGTTCTGTTACATGCGCTGCAACAAAGAGGAAGACAAACTCAGCTCTTAGAATTAGAAGCTGCACACAGGCCTGATCTCAAACCCCGTCCCATCCGCCATCCTTCGCCTCGGGGTTCCCCCTGAATGTCAGACGGGAGCGCTCGACTGCAATATTTGTCGGGGGAAGCGGCGGTTTCGTAAACTCACCCGCACGGTTCACAGTGGGGGTGGTGTCGCGGCAGGCTTTGAGACCAGGCCACAGTGCGACTATGCTCATGCATTCAGGGCAGACAGAAGACGGTTTACCTCCAGCATCGTACCAGCACACACCCAGTGATGGCAAACGGCGTGTGTGTCAGTGTTCCAGGAGAGAGAAAAAAAATAGAAAAGAGCGATCAGAAAAGGGAGGAGGAGGGTGGGTTGGGAAGATGTTTAGGTCATCACCATCGGCATGGTTCTCTTCTCTAACCTCGACTGTGAGTCTGTTCATCATTATTCGTGTTGTTGACATTTTTTAAAGGTGGTTTATCTGTGTTTGAATTTGGCGGTTTTATGAAATATGATATAATAATTTCATTGTTTCTGTTTTTTTTGTATATTTTGCACATGAGGAAAGGAACCAAATGTTACGAATATGATCCCAATTAGTTGATAGGGTCTTAACAAGGGAAATGCAATATACTTGTGTGTAAGTTGTTGTGAGTGTGATGTTGTGTATCACTTCTGGGTAACCAACTAAAACAAGTAAAATCGTCCTCCATGACTATTCTAACCCATGCGAAAAGCTTCCATCACCGTACGTTGTTTAGATATTATAGATTATATTCACATTTATATTTTTACATTGGATTTTAGTCATGAAAGAGTTGTATTTAAAGGAAGAAAAAAAAAAAAAAAGGAGCCACCCTTCGGAATGAATGATGGTGCTGTGGTAAATGAAGAATGATACTGCTTGAATTTATACAACGCTTACTATTGATGTACCAGAAAAGCAAAAAGTCTGAAAAAAAAAAATAAAAATTTGCATGTCGCAGGACTAAGTTTCCTTTGGCCCCTCTTCTAGTGTTTGTAGTTGGCTGTTCAGATTCTACTTGTGTCCCTTCACTCCAGCCTGATTGGTGAGTTGTTCAGCGTTAGTCCCACCCATGCTTTAAATAACTGTTTTCATTGTATTACACTGTGCAAGATGTGTGCCTTTATACTCCGAAATTATTTAATTTTATATTTTGTAATCTTTTTTTTAAAACTAAAGGTAAAATGTTATTTTAATAAGAGGGTGTTTACTTTGACATACATTATTCCCGACCTTCTTTCGCTCCGACACTTGTGTATTTGTCCCCGTTTTAAACAAACCCATTCTGATGACCATGTTTTAACAGAACAGGCGGAGGTGTCCGTCACAGTGGATCTGTTTTCGGTGTGTAAATCTGAAGCCGTCGTCATCCTAAATATTGTGCGAGGACGGCGTCTGATAATAATAACCCCTGGTTTGTTCATGCTGGTCCTGCCTTTTTGTGTGTGTGGAATTGCATTGTGGAGTGTGCGTGTCGTGGTCGTGTTTTGTTGTGCTTGTTCTTGCTATTCGACAGCGCCCCCTAACTCCAGGGGTCTGTCAGCATCACATTTACCCCCCACTAACAACAGATGCAGCCACAGTTTTAGTGATTGTTTTTTTCCCCCCTTTTCAGTGTTTTACAACCCTTTAATGTACAACTATTCATGTCTGACACATTTCTGTTCCCTTTGTCTCCTTTTAATGTAACCCAGTTAAAATCCCTCAGCCTGCTTGTTTTCAGGAAACCTTGTGCGTCAGTGGTTCATTACTCTGTGTTCTTGCATTAGATGGGCTGTTTTGTTCCTCTTGTCATTCAGTTCGTAGTGTAAAGTGGTTGTGTCACTAAAAACCATGAGGGAACACAATCACCTTTGCTTCTGCTTTGCTCTGTTTGACCCCCGGAGGCTTAACTCGACTCAGTCTGGCGTAGGAAACGGAGCAGTGCATGCTGGGAGACTGACTTTTTTTTTTTTCCTGTTTTCTTTTTTTGGAATTCCTCTAACTCTGGAACTTGTGAGAGAAAGTGGCAGCGATGCCAGACGTACACAAATGCAATGTAAAGACAATGATTACACACACACCCTGCTGCTGTACATACGAGGTCCAGTCCTTGCTTTTGTGACTTCTCTCATGAATGAGCTCTTCCAGCAGTAACCCCACCCGTCCCCACCCAGTCCTTCTAGTCTACCTGCTGCCACCACTAACTTGCCAAAAGCATCTTTGAGCAGTCAAAACTAGCCCATACTAGCTTGACGAACATTGTGTAACATAATGTGTCCGTTTCAACTGATTTTTATTTTTTTTGTTTTATTTGTACTGGGAAATGGGGCGATATATGCATCGCTCATATGTGAACATGTCTACAGTAACAAGCTATGGCAAGCAGCCCTGTGTTCAGTCATGTGGTTTATCAAGTGTTAAGGGAAAATTACACAACTAAAATGGAAACCAGGCAGGCTCTGCAGGGCCCGGAGCATTTGTTTTGGCCTCAAGTTCCAAAACTAGCGCATTTTTAGCAGTAAATTGTAATTCTTAGAGTATATAACAGAAATTGGATTTGAATGCAAAGGTCAGCGTACACCAGGCCGCCAAAGATCCTCCTGCAGAATCTGCTTGGGTCTCACAACAGCCCAGCTTTGGAGAGGACTTGAGCATTAATGTGTGTGTGTATGTGTGAGTGTTTGTGTTTTGCTGTCTGACAGTGGTTGGTGAGAGTTCCCGTTCAGTGGCAGAGAGGCCAAAATGATGTTGTATGTTTATTGTTCTTCACATTTAATAATGATGATGATAATACACTCCATTCCATAAGCGTTCACTCAAACCAATTAAAGCACTTGTTCAGCTTAACTCAAAGTCTGGAATCATGTCTTTTTTTCTGCTTCACATTTTCCTTTTTTTTTTTCCCTAAACTAATGCTCTGTGTTTGACAGCACATGCTTTGACACAGGACAAGCACTGACTTCACTAACAGTCTTTTTTCCTTTTGTTTTTACGTTTTATTTTACCGTTTGACATGCAGAAAAAACAGTAAATATGGTACTCTATTTCTTAAATGATGAAGAAATGTGCACCAAGTTGAGAAAATATTTAATAGCATTTTTTTCTGGAAACTGGAAGAAAACAAATATTTTCTGTTATTTCTATGGTTTGTCTTAAAGAAAAATATGCCCTAAAAACATAAATTAGGTTGATGGAATATTTCTTGAAATGGGGGGGACGACACAAATGTATAGCGTTACTATTTAACTCACATGGTTGCACATAATGCACATAAAAAAGGTCGTTACCTATTGTGAAACAATCAGATTTATTTGTTATCAGTTCACAAGTCACACCTTAAATTGGACTTTTTTTTAAACATTTTAATTTCGCTCGATTTTTTTTTAACCTTAAAATTTAAGCAACTTGAGAATAAAACTGATGGACATTTTTAATCAGTTTTCCGTTTTGTTCCTTTAATTACTGACGAATATATTTGCATTCTTCTAAAAACGATTCACTGCATTAACTAAACGCAGCAGTTTTATCTCTGCGTTCAGTAATTTGTGACCTTAGCGATTTTTTTTTTTTTTTTTTTTATTCTAGTCTGGGTTGAACGGGTAAATGATCTGCTTTTCCTCTACTTTTCTTACCCTTAGTGTAAAAATACTTCATTTTCGTTCATCTTGAATCTGACCTGCTTTAGGTGGATTTCTTTGAGATTTGTCATTGTTTATTGTCTTTATCTTGTGGAGATATAATACAAAGACATAATTAATTTAGTTGTAAATTTATAAGTTAATATTTCCAGTGCACCATTTTACGTGAAATTAGAAGAAACCGAAGAAAAAAAAAGCATGAAGTTTAAACATTAAACATGAGGTTGGAGACAAATGCGTTTTAGTCTTGGTTTGTTAATAATGTATAGGATCAATATCACTTTATAATCAGCCGTTTGGACTCAATGCGTCCACCGGAGTGGGAATAAAGTTCCGTGCGTGTGAAGGCTGTAATAGCAAACGTATAAAGACGACGTGACGCGGCGTGGAGTGGAGCGTGGACGCGCCTCGCACACCTCCGTGTCTCCCCTTCGGTCGGAGATGGAGGTTTTGTTCCACGACAACACGGAGAACAGCCAACAACCGGACAGACGACGCACACAAAGAGCGGCTCGCCATGTGCGCTGCAGCTGCTGTGTGCGCACTAACACTGACGCACACGCACTTACAGCCACAGCTGATGCGCAGTGGCAGGTTTCGGCCGCCAGGAGGCAGTGGGACCCATGCAACAGACATGAGCCGGCCATCCAGGTAGGCTGCCTTATTTTTTTTTTATTTATTTATTTATTTTTTTTACTTTGTTTTCTTTTCTCTGCAATTATAGCTTGTATTAAGACGCACAATGGAGACGCTACATTTTCAATATGCAAAAGAACATTCCAAAGCGCGTTTTGGAGGGAAAAGCGAATTTTACCGATTTCTGTTTATTTTATTCCTTTTTATGCATCCGTTTCAGGAGGTCCGCAAACGCATCATTTGGCCTGCAAAAGCTGAAGTGAAGCCTTAGTTAAGAACGTCTTTCACGGAGTCAGAGCTTCTTAAAGCAGAGGATGCACATTCAGAATATTTAAGCATGTCTGCCACCCTGTCACTGAACTTGACCTTTGACCTTTCACCTATTTATAGAGGGCAATAGAGAGGAGCTTCCTACTCAATGAAATGGCACGCTGGTTGTAAATGTACTGTGTAGAAGTTGTTAAACAGATAATTAAACTCCAGTCTCTGGTAGGAGTGTGGAAAAGAAGCCTGGTTTAAAGATTTATTTTATATTACACAGACATTTAGACTATTGGATTTTCATCTATTACAGGCTGTGGTTACCAGTCCTGTTACTACTAATATACATGTTAAATCAACTAATACAATAGGATTTAAAATGGTGTGCAATCAAAAACAAAAAAGCTTTATAAAAACCCACAAATTAAAATGCTGTTTGATAAAACTGTCAAATTTACTGTGAAGTCATACATGTAAAGGTACAGTCATGCTTACAGTGTCACTGGATGAATTCATGCCGGCTGGTAGTTTTCTAGACGCTCCAGGAGGATTTCTGAGTAACCAGGGGAGTAGTACCTGAAATAATGCACACAAATGACTGTAAACACGTGACACTATTTACTTCCCCTCCCACGTTTACCACTGTTATTCAGATTGTGCTAAATGATGCTTTTGAAAATCTTTGTAATTTTCGATATTGAATTGTTCCACATTATGAATGCTCAATCTATTTAACTTCGGTTCATTTTGTTTTCCATCTCAGTGAAATAAGGAACTAGGACAGGTTTGACAGGGTAGAGCTCAGTCAACACACAGTTCTGTTGAGCTCTCATGTGTCAACAGTAGGATTTTCTTGTGCGTGTGTGTGACGTACCTGACTATCTCTTCGGGGAAACAGCTGTTTATGGCGTTGATGTACTCCTGCAAAGGTGAGCCGGGCTCTGCCTCGATCTCTTGCACTTTCTTCAGCCCTCCGCTGGTCACAAACAGACGACGAGCCTTACTGTCATGAGGCAGCACCTAAACAGACCAGGCAGGGGTTTACAGAACATTGAAACACTGCACATTTCCACAGAACAGGATGTCTGCTCAAGGTGTTGACTTGTTCTTAATACCTTGCTGAACTGGCAGACCACATGTTTCAGGATGTTGGAGGGCGCATCATAGAGGAGGGGTTCCAGACTGGGCAGGTGGGTGCATTTCTGCAGGATGCTCTTCAAAGCCTTCTTACTCTGCAAAGAACAAGACACTAAATGAATAAGCCATGTAGTGATTAATGGAAAAGGATGGAAACTGTCCCCGTGTTTCACCTTTGTTTCAGGATTTTATCTATGATTTTTACCAGGGCTTTTCATTCCTGCTGACATGAAGTCACGTATAAAGCAGGAAGCATTCAAGACCCCGGACAGAACTAAAAAGTACTGATCCTGCACTGAAAATGCACCACAAGAAAAAGCTAAATGGTACCTTAGTAAATATATGCAGCCTGAGTATAATCAGTAAAATGCACTTAAAATATGATAAATATTCCCATGTAACTGCTGATATAATGTATTATTACTCATGTGTTCATGTAAAAAGATTTTACTGTTGTAGTTGGATGAGATGGTGTCAAAACTGCAACCAAAAGGTTTCTGAGGCTGATTATTTTCCTCCATTAATTAATAATTTGATTTTGAAAAGTTCTTAATTAAAAGTGAGAAATGTTAATTTCCCAGATATATAGCCTAAGTGACAGAATGGCTTCATTATGTGGTGCTGTTGTTGAAAAAGAAAAATGGAATGTACTTGTTTTGTGCATAGTGTGTGTATATACAGTCCTAATAAATCTATCTTTACAAAAAAAAAAAACAATTAGGCCTATTCACAACGTTTATTTTGTGTAACTAAGAGTGCAGTCCTAAAATAATAAAATGTTCTAAAATTAAAAAAAAAAAAAAAAATCTGATATCTTGAGCCATGATGTTTCCCATGAAAAATTACTGTAAAAGGGATTCACATTTTTCTGTACTTGTAAAAACAATTAAAAAAAAAACTCATCTATAAAAACTCCACATGCAAACGAGTTTTGTGCACAAATCTTGATTTTTACGTTGAAGCTAAAAGCTGTAATATAATGTTGCCCCTGACATGACACCAGAAAGTGGCGTGAGGAGAGCACGAGCGACCGTCCAGAGGTGACGTCAGAGAGCATCTCCTGCCTTGCTCTGCAGGTCCTCGGAGCTGTTGGCGTCCATGTACAGCTCCAGGAGTCTGGGCAGCAGGTGGGCCGTGGCCACGGCTTTGGCGTGTTCAGGGGTGTGGTGGCCGATCTGTCCCACGGACCAGACCGCGGCCGCCTTCATGTGCTGCTCCGACTCCTCCGACAGACACAGAGCGAGCTGGGGCACCCCCTGCAGGACAGGAGGACGCACAGCACAGCACAGACAGCCCATCAGAGTGTGTCAGCTACGGACCAAACCTGCAGGAATGTGGCAGGTTCTAGAGGCAGCTCACAGAACCAGGAGAACCCCCCCCACACACACACACCTTGGACAGAATGACAGCCATGGCCAGGTTCTCACTGTGCGCTGCCACGTATCCCAGCATCATGATCCCAGGCAGACGCAGGTTCCCGCTGCTCTCACCCAGGTAGTCGATCACTGCCACCATCCCACCGCAGTTCACCATCACCTGGGACAGCTGCGCGCGCACACGCACACACACACACACACACACACACTATCATGACGCGTTTATGCCAGGGGTGTTCAGCATAAGTCCCGCGGGTCAAAACCAGCCCGTGGGATGAATGTGAAATGCAAAAAATTACACTTCAGTAACTGATATTAACAACCAAGGGTGTTAAAATCATCTTAGTTCCACTATGAGCTCAAGCATGGTGTCAACTATCAATACTAGAACGACTACAAACTTTTCTCTACGTTTTAGTGTCAAAAAGAAGTAGAATCACTTGAAAATGTTCACATCTGCAGACTGCCCTTTCACACAAACTGTGACCAACAGGACCGGCCATGAGCGACCTACATTTATTTAAGAACACTAAGTGCAGTTTTAACACTATTACATCTGTTCCTAAATGTTTTGTCTTTGCAGATCCACTGTTATCTGTAATGTACATGTTGGAATAAAATGCAATAAATACTCAAATCTGTGCTTTAAACTGTATCTAATTGATGAAGGCGCTGAAAAAGCCCGTTCAGAATTTTCACTAAGCATCTTAACTGGATTTGTCAAATATAAACACATTTAGATTTTGATGCTTTGGACATGATACCCTACTATATTTCAGAATATTCATGGGTGTTGACGTTAATAGTTTGAATATGGAAACATTTTTGTTATGTGGGCCTAATTTCACTTTTTCCCCCACATTAAAACATAATAAAGTTTGGAGTTGACATGATTATTATGTTTTTTCCTGGTTCACCTCAGGTCATATTGAGCTGTGTGTGGCCCCTGAACTAAAATGAGTTGAACCCCCCTGGTCTATGCTTTCAGTGTGTGTTCATTACCTCTGGTGTGTGTTTGACCACCTCCCTCATCAGGGTGGCCACATTTTTCCTGACATATTCGTCTGGGTCTTTGAGACACGCCACTGCTGCAGGGAAGATCTCAGCCTCGACCACCATCTCCGCCAGACTGAAGGAGTGTTTACTGATCTGACTGAGGGCTGAAAACACCTGCCTCTGGAGGGAAAAGACGGGGCATCAGTACATTCAGTTTTAAAACCAGAGCATAAATGTCATTTTCATGTTCCCTGCGGCTGCACAGATCTGAGGCTGTGTTGAACTGTCGTGCTATCGGTGTGTTTATTTTGGTTTATGTCTTTAACATTTAGACTGATGGTTAAAAATTAACTTGCATTGTATTCGGAAAGTCTTCACAGTGCTACACTTTTTTATTTATCAAAAATAAAACAATACTAACATGCATAACCCACAGCGTTTGTTCCGTACTTTGCTGACGCATTTTCTGCAGTAAATCCAGCCTCAGGTCTGTTGGAGTCTAATGCTCCAGGCCTGTTTTTGGCCAGTTTCTCCCTCAGTCAGGCTGGATGGGGGCCGGTGCAGCCAGAGGGGTTCAGGTCTGGGCTCTGGCTGGACCACTCAAATCCCTGTTTTGGGTCGGTGTCCTGTTCAGAGATGAGTGTTCGGCCCAGTCCGAGGTCCAGAGGTGATCAAGGATGTCTGTGCACATGCGTGTATTCGTCTCTCCCTGGACCCAGACCAGACCCCGGTTCCTGCTGTTAAATACATCCCCACGGCCTGATGCTGCCTCCACCATGATCCACCAGAGATGGCGTGGGTTCGGGTAACTGAGGATGATGAGCGGTGCGTGGGTTCATCCAGACATGCGCATTTAGGACAAAGAATTCAGTCTTTGTTTCATCAAAGCAGAGGATTTCGTTTGTCGTGGTCTGAGAGTCCTTCAGGTGTCTTTTGTCAAACTTAGGCTTCATGTGCCTCCTGAGGAGGGTCTCCGGTCTGGACTCCATGCAGGTCTGACTGCTGGAGTTCTGCACAAATGTTTGTCCTTCTGGAAGGTTCTCCTCTCTCCAACAGCGACGCTGGAGCTCCGTCAGAGTCACCATCGGGTTCTGGATCACCTCCCTGACCAAGGCCCTTCTACCACCCCCGCTCAGATGGGCTCTAGGAGGGTCCTGGTGGTTCCAGGCTTCTTCCATGTACAGATGATGGGGGCCACTGTCCTCACTGGGACCTTCAAGACATGTTTCATTTTTGTCTCTGAGGTCTACAGTCTATTGCTTGGACTTCGTGTCTTGGTTTGTGTTCTGATGTGTATTGTCAACTATCTCACACTCACACACACACACACACACACACACACACACACACACACACACACACACACACACACACACACACACAC
>JAPQRP010000015.1:25153913-25167490 GCA_037367295.1 Apogon hyalosoma | reverse complement strand
GATATATTGTGGGAAAACTATGAAATAAAAACATTTTTAATACTGCTAATCTGATGTTTTCTCACATTTTAACTCTAATACTCACTTCATGGAGATAATATGGGGAAAAAAAACAAAAACAAAAAAAAACTTTTTTCTTTAAAAAAAAAAAAAGTTAATTACAGTCTAATAACAATATTAAGCACCCGATGTACACTCCAACATGTTACTGCAGATCACGTTTATCAAGAACAGCCAAGTTACAGTAATGGTATGAATTGCAGAGTATGGGATGATGCATAAGCGTCCACTGTGTTAGCTGATATGGATCTAAAACAACAAAATCCATGAATACATAAGAGAACAGCTTTGAATAGCTGTCCACTGTAGTGACCAGTATGTATGAAAGGGTTAAGTTTACTCAAGACTGTTTTTGGCTTTTATCTTATTCTTCTTTTAATTTCTTTCTTCATCTTTTTTTTTTTTCCTAATCTTTTTTGCACTTTCCTTTTGTTTAATATTGTATTTGGCTATTGTCCCTGTATTAGTCTATCATTTTAATGTAATTTTATGTGTTTCTATGCCTTTAAAGGACTTTGAAATGCCTTGTGTATGAATGGTGCTATACAAATATATTTGTCTTGCCTTTGCCACTTAACCCACTTCAGATCTGAACAACCACTGGTGACCTAAAGCATCCATTGATCTGCTTTTTCAGAATTTCTATCAATAGGTCTTATATTTAATAATTCAGGTCAAATGCAGTTTCTCAGCACCAGTCATGAGTTATGATTTGGATTTGATTATGTAGATGTTCATAAAAGTTCAGAGTAAACAAAAAATATACAAAAATGGAGAAAAAGTGACTTTTTCAGCAAAATATAAGCCATCATTAACTAAACATCAACAAACAGCAGCTTTTCATTGTCTTCCATTATGACCCATTTGGATGTTCAGAAGATCCACAATGAACATGAAAACACCATCTTCTGCAACATCAATTCACCACAAAGCACATTTTTCTCTATATTATCTTGTCCTGTCCTGCATTTTGCATTTTTTTAGTCAAATAAGGTATTTTTCTATATTTAATTTACTGATTATGTAGATGTTCATAAAAACTCACAGGGAATTCAAAGGTTATTATATAAAAACAGCAAAAAAAAACCTGAAGAAAAAGTGACTTTTTCAGTTGAATATATCACTAACCTTCGAAGATCTCAACAGCCACTGGTGACTAAAAGCATCTGTTCCTAACTTTTGATCCACTACATCTATCAACAATCAATTAATTTAGTAATTCAGGCCAAATGCAGTTCCTCAGCTTTCCATTGTCATCAGTTATGACCCATTTGGACATGAGGTTCCACAGTGAACATGAAAACACCATCCTCTTCAACATCAATTCACCACAAAATACATTTCTCTCTGCATTTTTCACCATTATTGTCCTTTCCTGTATTTTGCATTTTTCAGTAAAACGTATTTTCCTATATTTAATTTACTGATCATGTAGATGTTCATAAAAGCTCAGCATAAATCAAAAGGTCAAAACATCAAAAATCATATCAATATTAAACAGAAAACTAAATAAAAAGTGACTTCAGCAAAATATGCCATTAACCCTCAAAGATCTAAAGTCACTGGCAGCCTAAAGAATCCACTGATCTAAAAATGTTTAACAGCTTATTCATAACTTCTATCAATGCATGCAAATAATTCAGGTAAAATGCAGTTTCTCAGTATCAAATATGACCCATTTGGACGTTCAGAGGTTCCATAGTGATCATGAAAACACCATCATCTTCTAGAACACTGATTCACCACAAAATAAATGTTTTTCTACATTTATTATATTATATTATTCTGTACTGCATTTTTCAGTAAAATAAGGCATTTCCTATATTTAACTCACTTATCATCAAGAGTAAATTCAAATATTATATCAAAACAGGAAAAAAAACTGAAGAAAAAGTGACTTTTTCTGAATATATCATTAACCCTCAAATACCTAAACAGACACTGGTGACTAAAAGCATCTACTGATCTAAAATGTTTAGTAACTGTTGATCCACTTATTCTATCAATACAATTCATAATTTCAGGTCAAATGCAGGTTCTCATCTTTTCATGGTCATCGGATATGACCCATTTGGACTCCGAGGCTCCGTAGTGAACATGGAAACATCACTATCTTCAACACATAGACTCACAAATAAAACCCATGTTGTTTAACAAATGACAGAGGATGGAGACACTTGTTGCATTCACTTTCTTCCGTTTTCTCTGCTTTGATATAATAACCTTTGAATTAACTCTGACCTTTTACATCTACAGGATCAGTGAGTTAAATATAGAAAAAACTCTGATTTCCACAGTTAAATTAAAATTCTGATGATAATCTTATAATAAATGTTAATAAATAATTTGGAAGAATATAAAAAAAAGAGAAAAATTAATTTGGAAGTCACCACAAAAATAGTTCTAGGGTCTTTAAGGATTAACCCAAATGTATAAGAAGTTCAGATTTACATACATATACACAACTTAAGGTAGTTTGGAAAATAGGCTACACCAGGGAAAACCCACAATATCAAGTTAAAAAATTATAGTAAAATATAAGAATAAACAGCATTTTCTAAAATTGTCCAAGATCAACACCTATATGCACGTCTAATTTTATATATTAAACAAATTAATAAAAATGAGGCTGCTTTAGAAATGGACGGATACACAAAGGTGATGAGACAGATTATGAACAGAAAGAATTACTAAAAGTGGTTAAAAAAAAAAAAAACATAACAAAATAAAATACAATAGAAAATTGCAGGATCATACTACGCACGTGTATTATAATGCAAGTATAATTCTAAAAAGGTCAAAGTCCACATGCTGGTGGTAACAAATAAAGTAAAACCTATGTGGCATATGTACAATAAATGATTTATCCACATATATTTAGTAAATGGGTAATATAAGACACATGACCGAACCAGTGTAACTGTCTCTTACCCGTCTCCATGTGTAGATATATGCTATGTCCATTAATGTGTAGTAATCTTTTAGAGGCTCGTCTTCATACATGACTTCAACCTGAGAGGAAAAAAATGTGATGTTAGCTTTTGATAAAACAGCAGAGTTCATATTTTTGAACAAAGGCTAGTGAAGGAATCAGAATCTGTTTTTATGGAAGGACACATTATTCTACAGTGAATATTTTATATTTAAAAAAAAAAGAAAAAAAAAAAAAATTTCAAGCTGACCTGATAGGTGTTTGGGATGTCCATTTTGCTGCGCAGGAATTTCCTCAGATGCATCACTGTCATGGCTGCAGGACACTGAAGGTACCGCTTATTTGCCACCTGCAGGTCAATAACACATCAAATATAACATAATATACCTTTTACAATGTATTTGATAGAGTCTGTATTGAAATGCACAAATACTATTGTTTTTCCAAGGGGTAAAAAAATAAATATACAGAGTTTACAACACAAACACTAAGTTAAATACTTATAACTTAGCTGTAGGATGTTTAAGACTTATCTAAAGTTGGCAAATAAAAGCGAAACAATGTAGAATAATCAGAATCATCTTATAATACCTGATCTTTAGACTGCTTGTCCTCTATCCCGCCTCCCATCCTGCAAAGAAAAATAAAAATAAATTAAATATATTTACAGTTTATCTCAAAAATATGTACTATAATAGAAAAATAATAACCATATTTTTTCATGGTTCTTGTGCAGTCTCTCTTTTAAATGGAAAACACGTGATTTCTTTCTAACTGTTGTTACAGCCATTGAATCTTTCATTTCATCCATTAAAAAAGTTTTGCTTGTATTGCAAAGAACCTGGTCAGTGTCTATCAAGTTTTGTCGATTGTCATAATGAAGTGAGGCAAATAATAATAATAATAATAATAATAATAATAATAATAATAATAATAAAAGAGAGAGAAAATCTGATATGACTTAATATTTAGAGATTTGTCCACATTAAACCAAAAAGGAATTACTGGTGAAAAAAAGAAAGTGTATTTAATAGTTTATCACTTATTTCAGGACAGATTTATGGTTATAGAGTGAGAAGACAAAAGGACACTGTTTGAGTAAAAACAACTGGTTTGATTCTTTTCAATTAGTCTTTTTTGGAGACAATGTCTTTAATGTAATGATCGAGTCAAAATCTAAACGGAAAAATAATCAATATACACACTGATGGATGTTCATTTTACTACAACAAAAGGACAACAAGTCTTCACACAAATATGCACTTTGATTAATTAACATTTATTCTGTTTTATGAAGAATATATTTTTTATATAAATGTGTGATTATATTGATAGAGAAACTAAAATGACGTGTTGGTTTCTGAACCAGATGTGATATGTACATCTAGCATCACGTTACCTGCTCTGGTCAAAGAATTCAATGGAGAGGCTGATGATTTCATCATCTGTGATTATTCTTTTGTCCTCATCTGCCACCTCTCCACGGTCCTCATTTGATCCATTGGAGGCTTCAGGAAAAAGAGACACAGATTTGTTTAGAAAGTCAAGAAAAAATATTTATATGGTGGAATTTCATATAAAGCATCAAAAAGTGTAAATGTCATTTGGCCATTTTAAGTCACGGCTGAATTAAGTTATTAAATTATAAATGAGATTATTTATTCACACAGATGAGTTTTAACTCACCGTCAACAGGATGGTCTGCATAAAAGTCTCTCCTCCTCTTCATTTCATCTAAAACATCAAGAAAAAACAATATTACAAGTCTGTTCACTGTCACCTTCATAAAACACATTCAGATCTAACACCGAATGCAGCAGTATTACATAAGTATTACCATAAAAAACAGAAATGAAAATAATAACAAACAGGCGACAACGAGGTTATACTATTCCAAACTGTGTCATTATTTTCATTGCTGACAAAGAGATTTAACAGCATCAAGTGGTAAACAGAACACAAAGGCAATGCTTTACACCACAAAAAAAAACAAAAAAAACAACAAACCACTGATACCAAGTCAACGCTGCATTTTCAATAGTTTACATTTAGTGTTAACAGATCAGTTCATATCAGGGATGAGTTTAGATGAGAAAGAGTAAAAAAAAAAAAAAAGAAAAGGGAAATGAAAGTAAATGGGACGTGTCAGTGTGAGGATCTTACTTTTAAAGAGGCCGGGGACCAGCTTGTACACAATGTCCTGTAGAGTTTTGTCAGACCTTGAGAAAGAAAAATGAACCTCAGTGGTTTGATGTGGAGAAGTATAAGCGTTTGGAAATAAAACAAGTACAACAGCCTGGCCTGTTTTGTTTTACTGAGATGGAAATAAATGTACACGTGAATAAAAGCTTTGGTTTACAGGTAAAACATATTTTCTTGCACTTCAACACATACATGTAACGGTACGGAAAAATATGAACTTGGTCTGTGAGTGTTTCTCAGTAGAATCTAACATCTGATCGTATTTTTCATAGAAACAAACAGGAAATGAAAACCTGATCTGTCTGCCTACTGCCACTGTACCAAATACTGTTAAAGAACACAAACTCAAGTGAGCTTACTGAACCAGTCCTGTCAAATCACACATTTTTACATTAAAATATATATTTTTTTAAACACACAGAAAAATATTAATTAAAGAAGAGGACACAAAAATAAGCACAGGATGTAACAGAACATACAACCACAGTGTGATTCAGTCAGAAAATGGACATGAACCAGCGACAGTTCTCACCTAATGTTGAGCAGAGGCTTGGTTTTGTGCACTTGTACATCACAGATGGGACAGTATTTGCTGGTTTCCAGGTAGCGCACAATGCACATTTTGCAAACTGCAAACCATAGAAAAAGGAAAAGAAAAAAACCTTACAATTAGATGCAATCTGAGAGGATATCCTCAACCTTAGGCTTGTGCTGCTGCAGTATTTCCAGGTACAGCTCTAACCTGGTACTGCTGCTTAAATTCAAATGCTTTTGCACAGACACATGCAAGACAAACCCCCCTGTGGACTTGATGTAACATATTCATCATGTGCATCCATCTCAACAGAGGAGCCTGTATTGCGTTTGCTCACATGAGTGAAGACATTCGATGATGGTGGTGGCGTCGATGAAATATCCGCCGCACAGGACGCACATCAGGTGAGGATTGAGCTCCGTAATCTTTATCCTGGTCGTCCGATGCATGGTGAGAGGAAGGAACAACAATCCTGCGCGGAAAAAAAAAAAACAAAACAGTCAAAACAATGCGTGGATGCGTCAGGCTGCAGTTTTGTTTTACTGCGCAACTGGGAGACCATTTGGAGAGAAAAGGAGGCTGCTGTTTGTTCGACTGCGTTAAAGCAACATCATCTTTTATGCTAATCCAGTAATAACCAAAGTGGGGGAGGTCCACGGTGGCAGATTGATGGGCAACATCACCACGGAGTCACCGGACTGAGGCTCCGTGGATGATCATAAATCAATCAGTGTCCTGTGGATCGAAGGATCAGAGTCCTTTAACGCATGGACGCGGAGACAACCTGAAACCAAAGTCTGCATTTAAGACAGACATGGGGGCTCAGCGATGTGACATCTACATCTAGAGCTGCTCTGGTGGAAATGAACAGAGAGAAAAGTCTTGAAAAACCCACAACAAATAGGCTCAAATAAATCCGATCAACTCCCGCATCAAACACAAATCCAGATAAAATGCGCATCTGCGTGCGCGCGTGGGTTCTGACACCCATAACCTCGTCACCATTTAAGATTAGAATCAGGAATTTATCCGAACATGTAAAGTTTAAGGCGTAAAATAATACTGGAGTCGTGGTCCGTGACGCCCCGTGGTGCGCGTGGGTGAACTCGGGGTGATGGGAGACACCCATTGGCTGCGTCAGGTGTGCCACATAGGCGACGGGGAAACCTGAGCGTTTCTATGGCAACTCCTTTGCTTTTTTAGCCCACATGGCCAGTCGCCAGTGACCAGAACCGGGCGGGGTTTCCTACCAAAACAACAACACGGGGGTCTGTCTGTGTGCGGAGCGGGAACGAGCGGGATCGGAGGCTCCCCGTCCCTCGGATCACGCAGCCAGCCGCTGGACTGCCAGGCTGCCGACAACACGGCTGCCATTTTGTGGAGGAAAAAAAAAAAAAAAAAAAGAAAAGCCCGTATCGGTTCAACGGGCTGCGTGGGTTTTCCACCGACAGGGAACGAATAAAACCAAGATCACACTCGTAAACATAACCGTGGTAGATGTTTGTGGGTGAGGGTTCACGGTGTCCAACTCAGGGGAATAATCTCAGCTTTATTCTCGCTCGTGTTCTTCGTGGCGTGTGCGTGATAATCATCCGTGTGCAGCACCAACATGGCCAGACAGAAGCGACTGCGCCGAAGTTGGAGCACACACACGACCACACTGAGCTGTTTAACACCGACAGTCGCATTTAGTTCATGTGGATAAAGTCCACAGTGGGCGCGTATTTCACCCAAACACCAAATCTGTCCGGACGCACAAAGCCACCCGAGTCCACACTTCAAGTGGACTTTTCCTCATTTAACCAACAGACCCCAGCCAAGAAGCAACTGTATCATGGCAGCCTGGGAAAGAATAATCCGAATTTATTACATATGAATGAAAATGTCCTCTAAGGGCGCTTTTAAAAACATCACCTCCAGTCGATCCGGGTCTAAATATAAGCCAAGACCTGGATCTAAAGGGTGACCCAGGAGATCCAGCCCACACACACTTTGGTAACTTGGAGTTCTTCGTTTGGCCGCATCTTGAACAGACTCAGCTGAGACGGGTCACATCTACAGTCAGACCTGGATACTGATGGATCATGTCCACGTATGGAGCCTGTTGCACCATTAATCGATTGACTGGTGTTTGGACAACTGTGTCCTGTGGGAGCTGCGTGGACACTTTATAAAAGCTCCAGTCTATCACCCACTCACATAAATCCAAATGTAAATGTAAGGTCAGCGAGAGAGAATTCAACCATATGATGGAAAACTAAGAGACAACAGCCATGAGAGAGAAAGAGAACCAGAGAGAAATACAAAAACACTCTTTGCATCATATATTTGTTTGATAAATGATCCGTTCAGATACAGTCGGGGTTTGACACCAATTGGATGGACAATTAATTCAGACCAAACTAGTCGATCCTCATCCAAAACAGCAACAGCACAAACGAAGTGACCCGTTATCCTTCATTTTCCAACGCAGATCGAGCAGTTTCCTCTCATAAAGGATCCCATTACCAGTGAACCAACAGCAGCTTCCAATAACCCAATTAAAATCGGCAGAACAAAAACCTCATCCAACCACCGCTGGACAAATCAGAACATGGAGAATTAATTAAGAGAAGCTTGAGAAGAAACAACATGACTCAGAACCAGTACAGTCAAAACAAACCGGGGCTCATTTTCATGGTTCTGATGCCAACACGGGCTGGATTTACCACATCTACCCACAGCACGTGAAGCTGTCAACCTGGAGGGAAAGTAAATACAGTAAATTCCACCAATTAATCAGGCAAAAGGTGCGTAACAGCATCCACGAGTAAAATGATAATTTACCCCAAGAGGGAACATCCCTGGTTCATCCCCGTCAGTGCGTTAAGACACAGACTGAAGAACCCCACGGAGCTTCAAGCCCGTTAAAGTGGAAAATATGGAAATCCATAATGAGCATCAACAACAAATAACAGTCTATACTTTACTACAGACCAGGTGAATTAAAGTCAAATTACCGGCGCTTTGGCTGAGACACAAGCAGCTCTTTGTACCCCTTCCACACCAGTCGCCCTTATTTTTAACATGTCATAATAAAAAAAAAACAACCATCTCTTATAATCAACATAATCATGGCACAATCCATGAACAACTATAGCGCGTGTATAACGACGATCCGGTGTTTATCAAGCAGGCGTCATGAAACATTTATGCACAAATGAAATTGGTTGCCTGCTTGACACATTTATGGGAGCAATCCAAGTTAAGTTAATAAATCCAACATTTGGCTCCAAACGCCCCAAACCCACATAAGACCCAATTCCCAACACCCTAAACATCCTAATTCTATAAATTGAAGGCGGTGTATGGAAATATAAACGCATAAAGACCGTTTGGATCACTTGCTGCCGTTACCATCTCAGCCAATCCAGCCTGTTTCGACCGAGATCTCCCACTTTACATAAATCCAAACGACCCAATCCAAACCCCATCCGCTTCCAAACTTATACGCACGCACGGCTGGACACCACAGCATGCGACATTGCGTGTTCGTGGGTCTTAATTCGCTTCTGAGTCCGTGCGGGGAACATCTTTTACGGTGGGGAAAAAGTGGTGCGCAGACACACACGGAGATCCACGTCGGTGATCGCCGCAGCCACCGTTGAAAGCTCCACATCCACCGCTGGATCGGTACGGACAAAAACACCAAAGCACCGACCCGAAACCGCGCCTTCTCCACCCGTTAGTTAGAGACGATATCGAAGAACACGTACCTGGAGGCTCG
The DNA here is from genome assembly GCA_037367295.1 of Apogon hyalosoma. Taxonomy (NCBI): domain Eukaryota; kingdom Metazoa; phylum Chordata; class Actinopteri; order Kurtiformes; family Apogonidae; genus Apogon; species Apogon hyalosoma. Next base: position 25,157,995 of record JAPQRP010000015.1, on the reverse strand, counting down.
GCTGGGAATCGGTGGGTCTTGAGGCGACTAGACAATGAAAGTTGGGAGGCAGATCAGCAGAAAATGAATAGGAGCCGAGCCGCCATCTTGAAGCAGGCTGCAGACGCTGTCAGTGGCGGAGAGCGCACGGCGGACCGGAGCGCATTTCAGATGTGCGAATAAAAACTCCCTCTTTTCCTCGCCTCTTGCGCGTTCCGTGCGTATCCGATTCTCGCTTTCGGAAGAGCCCGCTCGTCCGGCTTCGGCTCGGGAAGGCTTCCACTTCGGCACCGATAACTTTGCCTCCAAAATATCCGCTTCACCCCCAGTAAAATGCAGCAGTGTGTGTGTGCTCCGTGGAAACTGACACCGTCCCCAAAATGGCTTGTAGTTCGACCGCCCCGCTTTGGTCACGTGGTCTCTTGCTTAAGGGTGCCTAGGAATTACTGTCGGTGTACGCTGTTTTTCCCAATCTACTACGCATGATAGAAAATAACACACGAAAAACACACAAGCACGTTTTTGCAGCTTTTAACCAAACGTGTCGTGAAGCTTCCAGTAGTTATATTTGACTTAAACAGAGTTGACACAGCTTAAAGAGACTAAAAATACGGCTTTCGGCGTAGGCTATTCTGGTCTTTCTGATGTATGACGCATTATAAAAAAAATAACCCATAATGCATATTCATAGGGTTTCATGCGCTCATCTGCACAAAAAGACAAGCCGTGCGCAAACATGTATGCTCCCCTACTTTTGCTCAAATGGCATTTGTGATTGTGAGGGCGTCTAAAGAAGGCTCCTGATGGTGTGTCCTTGTCTATGTGATGTTAAAAATAACACCAGTTCAAGCACTTACACACGTTCAAGTCTTTTTGCCCGTCCAATCTGCTCAGTAAAACCCGTGTCCCCCTGAGCTCGGACGACACCAGGTCAGCGTTCGTGTTTTATTTATCTGCGCTGATCGTTGCGTTCAAGAACCGCGCGCTTGGTTAAAACGCGTCCGAGTGACAAATGGTTGTCAAGCCTTTGTCACGGGCTGTCCTCCTGACATCTGCAAAGACAACAACAAAAAAATAAATAAAAAAAAAAATCTGCAGCAACTTCCACCTGATGAATTGGAGCCTTTATCCATCGGCCATCGCCCCTGAAAATGAAGGCATCTCGGATGTTTATGGAATCTGAGCCGTCGTGGAGCTTCAGCTGAGGTGCTTTGAACTTTCACATGAGGTGGACACACACGTCTGGAGAAAGGCGACAGAAAAAAAGAGACCTGGAATTCCTCAAGATCAATTGGAGTCACGTATCTGTGGAGCGTCATATATATGTATGTGTATATATATCGACTCCTTCAGTCCGAGTCCTGCACAAAAACTGGACTGAGCCTTATAGCAACAAATGCTGCAGGAAAGAAAATACACTCCTGTCACGCAACTATGACAAAAATCCTTTTCAGGCTGGTATGTGTTGACAAAACACATGCCTACCAGATACATCATTGACCCCATATTCAGGCAAAATGTTCCACATCAGACTGAGACAAACCTGCATCTTAAAACGGCATCAAATGCGTTTATTAAATACTTTCCCATAAGAATATTATACAAACACAGTCAGCATATGGGGTTCTGTGGAAGCAAATCTTCAAGAGAAATTATTCACACCACGAGGATATTTTTTACTCGTTTATTGAAACATAATTTTGATGACATTTCTAATGCTGTCATGCTCAGGTACAAAAGAAGATATAAAGAGATGAGCAATGTCGCTGGAAAACGGTGAAGTTCAGTGCTTTGTGGTGCAGAAAAGGCATGAAACCAGACACCGGTATCACATCTGACTGGCTTTCTCCATGCTCTTGGCAGCGTCTTTCAGCTTCCCCACCAAATCCTGCAACAAAGAGTGCAAACAGGAGGAATAAAAGTCAATAAATTCACTGTCATATATAATGGCAGATAAACTAAAACGCTAATGCCAACTGAATATTTACAGCTGCAGTAACAAGTCAAGAATCCGACCGAATTTTTGTATTTTTATTTACTTCATTTATTAAATTCAAGTCAAATCTGACATCCTTGCGACGTAGAAAAAAGAAAATCACCCAACACCCGCCGCCGTGATGAAACTATAATCTTATAAAAGGCAGTGACACTAAATATCATGTCCATATTTTCACTTTATAGCCTGCAGAGGTGAGGTTAACTTTTAATGCCAACTATAAAATCTCTTGGCCCAATGCATTTTATATTCACGGCTTGGCGGCAGCCCAAAGTGAGAGGGAACACTGTGGCGACAGAGTGATGGATGTCTGAATTACGCACAAAAAAACACATCAAAAGGACTTTACGCAGGGCGCGCGGGTAAGACAATTTAATAGATCTTATTTCTTTTGGAGCGTTTCCGCTTTAAGAGCTAAAAGAACCATCAGTTACCACTTCAATGAGTCGATTACTTTTATTTTTATTGTCTGATTCTAGTGCAAAAATGAACTGCGTTAAAGTTTGACGCATGTGAAACCCATCCTCTACCTGTAGCTGCTCCACTGTGCAGGTGAAGTTGATATCTTCCGGGGCTCCATCCTTCTAATAAAGGAACAAACACAGCTATATTTACCACAAACAGAGACACACCTGCCGACCCCCTAAAATCTCTGGAGTACAGTTCCAGCTGTTACCTCAGTGTTCAGTGATATCAGGTAGAAAGGCTCGTTGACTTTATCGACCTGTGCGCTCTGGAGGAGAAACGAAATTTAAGTCACACATGAAGCTGCAAAAAAACACGGTATAAGCTCTAGAGGCTGGGTTATGTACCTTCATGTGGTATTGAAGACGCCATGAGACATCAGTGATCACAGGTGGTCTCCTTCCTATGCTATAAGACAAGAGGTGCAGCCCCCATTAGCCATGAAAGACCAATGCCTTATTCCTTTTGATGATTTGAGAAAAAACGAAAACATGCTTTCATCTTATAATAAAGTCAAGCTCCAACGTTTTGCTTATCATATCTTATTTCTGTGACTAAAATACTTCTTGTGGTTTGTTTGATCACTGTTGCTCTGTTTATTACTACAATTATTCAATGTTTGCAGGGTGTCCATGCAAACCTCTGGGTATTGTCACCCTTTTTCTTGGATGCTGGGACATAATGCCCCATTTTCTGCAGATTTCAGATTTGATTACTGCCAAACTTGAAGGTGAGACTCGTTTTTTCAATGTATATCCTTACCACAAGCACAATGTGTACACTAGATTACAATAAACAAACTCTAAGCTTAACATTTACATCATCAAATATAAAACATTTTCTTTAATAAATATGTAAAGATCAAATTTACAGACTAGTGCATCTGAAGACAGCCTTTCTCTCTTTACTACAGCGCCAGTCTTACCTTAATAATAATTATTTCAGTTATTATCAGTCTTACCTTGCTAATAAACGTTCCAGCTCTTTTTTATGCTTCTGTAAAACACAATAAGCATTAATCACCCTTAGTCACTTCAGCCACAGCTAAGACAGGAAACAAATAAGTCCATCAAATGTCACCTGGTATGCACTGTAGAATATTTCTATTCTCTCTGCACTGAGTGTTAGTTCTTCAAGGCAGGAGCTGTAACAGCAGCAACAACACAACAACAACAGCACTTTAAGACAGATGTGATACATTTACAAATCACTAATTATTCGTGTGCTTAAATTGTTAGAAATAACAACAATAATACCAGCATCCAAAAAGAGACAGCAAGAGGGCAAATATTCTTAAAAGTTAAGAATGTTGATTAAAATTCTGTTAATATTTTATCTGTACCAATGTGATTTTAAAATACTGAGAAAGACAGGACAGCACAAGTGTTTGTCATGGTATACATACTGTAAATAACGACTATACTAAACTACGATTCTGAGTGGGTTTTATTATGTATATAGTCGCAGAAAAAATAATATTAGACCGCCCTTGTTTTATGCAATTTCTCGTTTAATTTTAAAGCCTGGTACAACTAAAGGTAGATTTTTTTGGACACGTATAGTGGTAACAAAAATAGCTCATAGTAGTTTAATTTCAGAGCTGATATCTATCCGTTTTCCATGTTTTCTTGATAATAACCAA
>JAPQRP010000015.1:25128136-25138447 GCA_037367295.1 Apogon hyalosoma | reverse complement strand
ACCAGTAAAACCCATGGAGTTGGATCAATGACAGTGGATGGACACACTGAGTTTATGTTCAGTTAATGATAGATTTTACTGATAAAGTCACTTTTTCTTAAGTTGTCTCTGTTTTTGGTGTGATAATCCTCAAATGTAATCTCAGCAAGATGATTAAAGTACATGATTTGTAAAAGAAATAAAGAAAAATACCTTATTTTCACAGAAATAAATGCAAAATGGAAAGGATAATATTATGATAGATAGTGATAAATTACACAGAAGGGATTAAATAGAGAGAAATATTAATATATGAACTCTCACAAAAGTAGCACTGGGTCTTCATGGGTTAATAATTTAATTGATGGAAGATATAACCAATATTTAGGCTTCAAAGTAGCCCTCTTATTATTGGTCTCATTAGTTTATGGTGGATATAAGTCATTCACATACTTGTTTTTCAGATTTTTGATGGAAATAGAGATAATAAATCCTTTAGAATTAGTCTAGACCTTTGAATGAAGTAACTATTTGCAGCAGAACACCTTCTTGGTTCGTCTCTGTCCAGTTTTCTTCTTCTTCTTCTTCTTTTTTTTTTTTTTAGCAGTGAAACAACCAGTGTCTCCATAATTCACATTCCCGTTAAACATCGAGCATCCTCCAAATCCTGCATGTGATGGGTCAGTTTTACAGACTGTGTGTAATGAAAATGATTCGGTGAAGTTTACTGCATCTCTGTGACATTTCTCAGTCTTTGTGAAGGAGTCACATGTTGACAGAGGAGGGGGCTATAGGCCTCTTTTCTGTCGTTCCCATGGTTTAAACACCTGAATCTTGAATATATTCTTCAACTGTGGAATGAAAACAATAGCCTTCAAGAGCAGAATTTGCAAAGATCGTGCGTAAAGAAGGAATAAGGACTTTTACGCACCACATGATTTGTTCAATCTTAGTCTAAACAAACAATCCAGATCATTCACCTTCATGACTTTTTACCATAAACTCTATTACAATAATACTGATCCAATATGATCCAATAATGACACGATATTCAGAAAAAGACGTGCAAAGTAAACGTTCATTTGCTTGATCCAAGACCCACTAAAATACAACTTGCCTTAATTGTGGATGTATTTGTAGTAACGATAATTTAATACATATCTAATTCCCTTGTCACCTAAATAACGCTCATTTGCAAAAAAAAAAAAAAGTATCAACCTTTGTCTTGATCGTCACTTTTTTTTTTATATCTTAATCATGTGTGTAAATTAAAGCTAAGTTTAACGTAATTTTCACTGTTTTGCAGGTTTTGGCTGTAAACATATAACGTCCTGCAGATTAATATAAAAAAATGTTATATATAATCAGGATGAACCTTGTTATGAACTTTTGTGTGAAATGTTAAAATAAAATGTAATTCAGTGGCAGATCCCAAAGGTTTTTGTGCAAATTCTGAGGCTCCATGAACGCATCTGATACTGTTACTGCTCCATTAAAGTCAGTGTTAAGTTTGATCTGCCCTTTACACATTTTTTAAGACATACCAAACTTCATCTCAACACAAAAAACTGCATGTCTTTGTCTGTCAGTGGAATGACAGTGGCTTTAAGTGCAATCTTTGGCTGAGGAATCATCAGAAATCCACGTGGAAGCTGTTTTTCCTCTATGCTGTACTGTCTCTTGAATGAATTAAAGAGAAACACGTTTGTAAAAATTACAAAATAGACTTTCATTTCCACGTTTCATCCATTATTTATACGCCCCGAACGTTACTGGAATTAAATCTCAATTAAAACCCTTGAGATCATGAAACCACAACTCCCAAGTAACCAATCTGAGGGTCAAGACCTTGATGTTATAACGAGGCCCCGTGGACACACACCAGCACAACCCACGGAGCTTTATTATTTTACCCAAACTTCCACCCAAATACCAACCCCCGAAAGGGAACTTAATTTTAGCTCCCATTAGGGGAGAAAACTGTCAAACAAAGTGTTGAACGGTTATTAACACGTTTTAAATAGGCTGTTGGGGTCACAGCAATTTCAGCTTCATTTCCTAAAAACACAGATGGGAAACCCTGTGACTGATCCACACTTCTATCAGCTGGTCCACCAGTTTATTTATTAAACAAACAACAACATGCATTGTATAAAAGTCTACTGAGAAGTAGTTTTCACAGCAGCTGGTTAAAAGTCCAAATTGCTTGCAGAGAAGAACCATCGTCTACGTGCGCGTGTGTGCGCATGTGTGCAGCCTATGCGCATATATGTGCACTGAACAAAGGACAGAGACGCAGAGAGATTGCAGAGTGATTCTGCCCCCTGTTGGAAAAACAATCTCTGCTGTTGCTTCTGTAGGTCATACGTCTCATCTGTAAGCTGATTATGTTACAGTTTATTTATATGGCCTATTATGGTCTGTGATAATACATGCTATTTTGTAACATGCTTAATCAACACCTCACATTACTGGATTTATGTGACACGGGTCAAAATTACAAACATCAATTAATAAAAATAATAATTAAAAAAATGAATAAAAAATCAACCCAGTAAACACACTCCCTACATATGTAAATATAAAGAATCATGCGAAAGTGTTTCTATGCGTGCGCAGATGAACTGACTAGACTGTGCCAAACTATGATGGATTAATCTCCTTACAGGCGGATGCCCTGCAGAAATACGCAGGGCCATATAGAATCTGTAATTAACATCTCCCCCGTTAAGTACCGCATTAAATAGGTTATATATAGAGCTAATTAAATTATTGCGCGCAGATCCTATATCCTCCTCTTTATCGGATCATTCTGATGTGTAATCCCTCTGATACCGCAGCCTATTGAAAAGACATCAGCGCGGATACGTTCTCCTGACGCAATCAGCACAACCCCCCACCTCCACCCTCCCCCTTGCCCCCTCCCATGTCCCATGAGGTCAGCATGGGGTCAGTGTCTTGCTCAAGGACACATCAGCAGGGCGCGCGGGTGTCTGCTGGTGGAAGCAGCTCCACACAGTCCACATCCACCGGTAGCAAAAAAAAAAAAAAAAAAAAAAAGTACAATGGGTGGAGGGGGGAGCGGCCTTGTATGAATGTGCTTGTAAAATGTAGGGAAGTTATGAGGGAGTCTTAAAACCCTCGGATGGAAATTCGAGGTCGGGGCTAGCATTTGATACACGCGCACGGTCACGCGCGCCTTAGTGGCCGCTGGGTGGCAGTGGTGTGGTTTCTCTGTGTCTGTGCGTCCTGTGGGCAACGCATAGAGGGAATCATCAGAGGGGAACAAAGAAAGGAGGGAGAGAGAGAGAGGGGGGGGGGAAGGCTACGTGTGTTAGGAAAAGGAGGAGTGTGGTTGGTGTGTGTGTGTGTGTGTGTGTGTGTGTGTGTGTGTGTGTGTGTGTGTGTGTGTTGGGGGGGGGGTCCCTTGTGACAGGACATATATGGAAATCTGAATGGCTCACGTTCACCCCTACCAGAGCGCGTATGCCTGCTCTAATTCAGCAGCTCCACAGCCAGCAGCACCAGCACCCTCAACACTTCACCTTCCCACACACTGTGGTTTGGGGCGTGCGCCAAGCAACATCTCCGGTTAAAGGCAGAGGCCCTGAATGTGACAGATGTAACAGCGATTAGAGGTTTTGTGGTGATCTTCTGTCTGTCTTGGATGTATAGAAGTACTGGGACGGGCTGAAATCAGCCTCAGGAGCTGAACAACTGTGTATGAGAGCTCATGTGTGTGTGTGCGTGTGCGTGCGTGTGTGTGTGTGTGCGCGTACTCATCCAATGACAATAAAAGCTTTTGGGGTTCAATGTGATCGTAATTACAGCCTTTAAAGCCCGTTACAGTGTGTGGCGGGGATATGAAATGCAAATGTCACCTGGCGTAAAATTAAATAACTGGGCTCACAGTATTTAATCTGCTGCCACCTTTTCATATGTGTGGCTCCTCAAATGAATATTAAAATATAGGAGAACATACAGACACGGTTATGAGGGAAAATCACGACTACAAATAGGCAATTTATTATTATTATTATTATTATTATTATTATTATTATTATTATTATTATTATTATTATTATTATAAATGGTAATAATAATTATATTAATTGTGGTTTCAGTTGTTGTTATTCCCCTTGTTAATAATATCAACCTGACAGTGCAAATGAGTTGTGTTTCTTACTTATTTTTACCTTTCAAAATATCCCTCCGTGTCCGCTGCTATTTACAATATAACACTATTCCTAATGTAATATATTTTAAGGCTATTTGTGTTGTGTGTATTTTCTTTTTACGGCTGAATAAGCTGCGGAGAGACGCGGTGTTTCCCTTCGCGCTCAGAGGCAGCTGTTCCTCTTCCTGCCGCCGGTGAAAAGCAGCTTCCTGCCGGCTGCGGCCGCTGCTGCGCCCCGCTCTGCTCCACGGGACGGCGGCGACGCACCGAGCCCCGACGCACGGCGACTCAACACGGGGAGATGTTTAGAAGTGGTTTCCCGTATCCTAAGAGTATTTTATATGTTGAAAAGGGGAGATGTTTTTACAGATTTTCCCACAGACAGTGAGCGGAAACGTTAGGCTGGTTGTGTGTTGTATAGTTTGGCGTGTGTGTGTGTCCACTTACAGCCTAAATAAGACCATCGTTTTTATAAAAATGCAACTTAATGTAAAACAAACGCATGATAACTTTGGCAAAACTATAAAAACTCCAAAGTTAATTTCTGGTTTTTCGTTCTTGTTTCTGCTCATGATGCGCCTCAGACTGGGACTTGCCAGTGCTGCAAAACAACAACAGTGTGTTGTTGCTGACCGGTTTGTCCAAGGCTGGGCTTCCTGAAGGCTGATTACAGACCAGTCAGTCCACATGTTAAAGCCTCCATCAGAGGCACGGGTCTGGATCAAAGTCAGCTAAGTGAGTAATTGAACTTTGCGGTTAGAAAGGTTATAGTTTGGGTTGACATGTTGCCAGAAAAATCTGCGGGCACCCCTCATACTCCTAAACTCCCACAGGTTGACGGTTGTTTGTTTCAGTGTGTTCCAGTCAGGCTTGACAGAGGAGGAGGGAAATCTGTTCAATGAGAAGCACTTTTACTATAGGATGATTGTTGAGAAACTCTAAATTCATGCATATTCCAACTTTAGCTGAGAGCATAAAAGCTTTTCTGTCCTACAAATGAACTATTCCACTGTTGCCCACACAGTTGGAATAAAAAGTCTTTACCTTCGACCTTTCCATGTAATTTATTCTTCATACATAAAGTGTAACTGGGACTCAGTATGTAATCATTACACAGGGTCAAATGTGATTACTGATGTGTATAAAAAGAGGAATGTGTCTGAAAACAAAATTATTTCAACTTAATGGGCAACAGTGTACATATAACAGTAACTAAGACTTTATGAATGTTTATAGTCTTTTTTTAAATACCATATCATACCAGATTTTTCTTATTATTATTTTTAGAGGCTTTAGTTACAGATCACACAATGTTTTGTTCTGATATATCTCTCACTGCTACAGCTTGATTGCATATAAATCTAGAATTGACAACTTTTTCCCAAATATGTGTTGGAAAATGTTCTCTTAAATTAATAAAATGGTGCAGCAAGACTTCTTTATAAAAGAATGAAACTACAGTGAAACTTAGAAATGTTTATATTGATAAAAATAGAAATGATGAGACAGTAATAACCAAATAAATTAAATAAGGCATGTAACTAAAACAACATTTGTACGTATTTAAGTGAAGTTTCTTAATGAACCCACCACGTCATCACATACATGCCCTGGACAGACATGTCAGACAGACACATGGACAGAGGGGCAGGCAGGCAGGCGTCCACTGCAGCCCAAATTAAAACCCTTTACAATCAGGCAGGGTGAAGGACGGCCCCAAGGCTTCTCAGTTTCCATGTACAGGGGGTCTTAACTGGGGATCAACTTTCATGCATGCACTCCCAAAAGAAGGATGTTTCTTTGTTCCATCAAGACCAATCTATACACAGCTCCTTTGTCTGGTCGGTGGAAGTGACTGTATGAAAAAAAAAAAAAATGGGATTGCAGTGAAAGATACAACATTACCTTGAAGCAGAGCATTTATACAATGTCCGTCAGTTAGAGGATGTTAAATGCACATGGTTCAAGAGGAAAGAGACTCTCAGTGTGTTGTAAACATCTTCATACATTCATGACTCTCAGGGAATGACAGCTAGTGTGTTCCAGCCATTCACAAGGGAAAACATTTACAATATAGTTGTTCTTTCTTTAACTTTTCATCAAATGCAAAATTAATTTAAAGCTGAGCGAAAGCAAGAGTCATTGTTTGGTGATTGAAAATGTAGCTGATGTGCGTAGAAATGTGCTCTCTGTGAGGCTGCTGTTGGTTTGTGAGGAATGAATACAATGTCGGACACAAAAGGAGCCCAGCAGAAAGAAAAGTGTCAATCTCCACCTGACTCAGAGCCCATTATAGGGTGAGAGAGGAGTACTGTATGTGTGTATTTGTGTTTGTGTGTGTGTATATGTGCAACCGTGAAGGGGGGTAACACTCCATAATAAGGGTAAAAATCCCATATTTAAGGATCCTGTGCATGATGAGTTAATGCAACATATATTCCTGTTTCTCCACTAATGAATCAACAAGTAACTGCAGCTTCATGTGATTCTTCACACTTACTTGATGATCAATTAACACATGTTAATTCACAGTTACTCCATCCATGAATCGATATGCCCTCATATTAGCTTCATTGAACAGCTATGCATTTAATCAGCCTCTGAGCACAATAGTATGCATTGTAATATTAAAAAAAAACCAACAACAACATGATTTTAGTTTAGAATCACGCATGCAAATGCTGCTGAATAACACATTGGTCAGAGAAAAGTCTATAAGCATGAGAACATGCATAAAAACCTGTGCTTTTACCATGTATTTAGTGTTTATTTGTATGAGCATATGTGAGCATGGGGCATAGATTGTTGCACAGACCAAGATAATTTGCTTAAAAAACTGCATATTATGCATAATAGAACATAATACAGACTATGTTAGAATAAAACACAAAATGTATCTATAGTGAGTTATACATTCAATGCAACAAGTGTAAAGTCAATGTTTTCTCAAAGTTTATTATCAAAAGCAAGGTTTTTTTTTTAACCTTATATTGCTATTCTGTAGTTCTTTTTTTATTTTGCTTGCTTGGTTTGGGATCAGCAATTAATATTTTCACACCATTCCATACCTAATACTCCATGTCAGCTCATTTTCACATGTGCTGAACTCACTGCATGTGTGGTGTGTTTCAATAAATTAAAGAACTGGTCCTCAGTCAAAGTTCTTCACTGTCTTCAGTCAAGGATATCAATAACTTACATCCCTTAAGTGCAAAATAAAACCACATGAAGCCATCATTACCTCATGACACATCAGTTCATTCATTAACATTACCTTGAAACTGTCCCTTTATAGGATATTAAACTCAGAAAGCTTAAAAGAGTATTAATATGGTTATATATTCATGACACTCATGGTGACTGACTGTCAGTATATTCACAAGGTGTTGTAAATAGAGACAAAAAAAATCTAATTTCATCTTTGTCTCTTTACTCTTGAACCTTTACCTCTATCTTATACAAGAGAAATATATGGAGAAGGACACCCAAAGGTGTATAAAGCTCATGCATCCATTCAGTGTCATGATTAGCAGCCATTATCAGCAGCCCCAGCTGGTTGCCAATCAGACTGAATTATTCCGCGGTGAATCGACTAGCAGACCGTTGACCAATGACTGTTTCCTTTACGTAGAAACAAACACTAACCCTGCTCAGTCTGATTTCATTTCCTTCTCTTTCTGTCACTGCTTTCATTGATTGGCTCCTGCGCTTTCAGCCAGATCCTCTTTTATCAACACCACCTTCTTTTATTTCTATCGCTGTCGTTTAGTTCTTCCTCATGGTTTTTCCTTTTTGTCCAAACATCCAGTGAGGTTGTTTTTTTTTTGTTTTTTTTTTTGTACTTGTAGATGAGCAGTGATGAAATCTGGGATCCCTGCGGCAACAGGCATTCTGTGTAAGCATATGTATGTTTATGAGCATTCGTGTGTGTGTGTGTGTTTGTGCAGTTTTCAGGGCAGGGCAGTGCAAGCAGCAGTCTGATCCATACTAATGTTCATTGATAGGAAAATCAATGGTGCATTGATCCAAGACTTGGCTCTGAGAGAGGAGGGGGAGGATGGAAGTGTGAAGACTGGTGAAACAGCGACAGAAAGAAGAAGAGGTGCAGAATGAACAGCAGAGGAAGAAAGGAGGGGTTAAAAAAAAGCAGTTGAGACCACTGTAGGCCTCTGTCTGCAGATGACAGGGAGGAGATTGGAGCCATGGTGGCTGTTGTTGAGGGTGGCTAAGTATATGTGTGAACAACCTGTCGTGGCCTAACTATTCTCTTTTCTCTCTCCGTCTTGCAGAACTGCTCTCGAGAGTGGATGAACAAGCCTCAAATGGAACCTGAGAAGAAAAAAAAGAGGAGAAAGAGGAGAGGAGAGGAGGAGGGGAGGGAGAAAATCAATTTTCCCAGACAGAGGCAGGCTGGTCTAATGGAGGTCTAAAAGAAGAGGAGGAGGAGAGGACATATTTTCCTCTGATTACCTCCTGTAGCCTCCCTGGCAAACCTTCAAAGCCAGCATCGCTACAATGCTCTCGCTCATCCAACCTTTTCGGAGAAGGTATGGAGTCGAGATGCCGCTTTCACTCGGCAGCAATCAGGCTCCGATGTTGGAAACACAGTGGAGATGACAGATCCAAATATGCAAAATGACCATATCCAAAATGCAATGATCAGACTCCTCTTATGGACGGCAATCAGAAACACAGTGGCCTGATAGATTCGAATCAACTTGGAAACATGTCTTTATGAACAGAAATGTTTATATTTTCCTGGACATCCTGAAAAACTGAGCATGTTTTGTAGCAAATCTCGTTTCTGTGTTGAAGTTATACGACTGAGACCGAAAATGATTTGGACTAAACAGATAAAGGTTCCATTTGGATAGGATGAATCATTTAAAAGTATAAAAGAAGAACATTTGGCATGAGTGTTTCCACCAAATGAAGGAGGAAATCTTAAATCCCCTCTGATGTCATACGAGCAGGTTGCTATGTTCAATTTCCTGAAAAAAGGCTGGACAACAATGAACTGGGCAATCGAGTCAACATTCGCTGTTATGCAGAAAATGCAGCTAATAATTCGGTCTTTTTCCAGCTAAGTGCATTTTAAATCTTACTCTTGATTCATTTCATTAATGTAAAATGTGGGCATGATGGGAACATAGTAGCTTCATATTGAATGATCAAACTAGCAAAACTCACATCAGTGACATTTGAAAAGGAAAATGAATGAATATATGTGTTTGAACTCAAAAATGTTTTTTTCATGGCTCTGATTCAAGTCTTTACACGAGTATTTGCATTTCATCCAAAACTTCATAGCTGTCATTTTTGCTTTGTCTACAGTCTTGGGTATTTTTCAGTTAAGATACAAATTCTACTTCCCTAGATTAACAGCTGGACAGAAAACATGGCTATGCTCTTGTTAAATTGTTGAGGTTTTTCTTTTTCCTCAGCAAAAATATCTTCGATGTTTCTGCAGCTGGTTTCTTTGTGACTGTTTTGGATGATTTTGCTCAAGTATGAATGTGAATATCTTAATTGTACAAATATGTTGGACCAAATAAGCAATTTTAAGATGTCTCCTTATGCTTGTAGTTGTTTTATTTGGCAGTTTGACCAACTTTCTGGCCTCTTAAAGATCAGAAAATAATTAAAGAGAACTATTTGCAGAAATAAAAAGTTGTACTTGTGGCCTAGCTTTTGGATTTGACTTAAAACTAAAATATGTATCAATGCCATGCAATATGGAAAAGAAATATATGCTTTTGATACTTTATTTAGGTGATAATACTCATTTAAATTGAAGTCTACCTGCCTGAGAGAATCTGACCTTTATGACAAGTCTGCAACACTTTTAACCAAATATTATAGCATAAGTGTATAATGTGTTTTACCTCACTGGATGGTACTGGTTTATGTGAACTATGTTGTTTTACGTAGGGCAGTGTTTTTCAACCTTGGGGTTGGGACCCCACATGGGGTTGCCTAGAATTCAAATGGGGTTGCCTGAAATTTCTAGTAATTGATTAAAAAAAAAAACAAAAAAAAAACAAAACAACAACTTACTAATAAAAATATATGGTGAGATGAGAGAGACAACCACAATCCATAAAAGACATGACAAACTGTGAAGCTGAAACTGAAGCACTGTGGTACTGTTTATC
>JAPQRP010000015.1:25095960-25107490 GCA_037367295.1 Apogon hyalosoma | reverse complement strand
GAAGGGGGACTGAGAACTCCTGAAGGGGCAATGGGAGGGGACGGGAGAGGGGTTTGGGGGAGAAAGGGTGCAGGAGGAAAGTGAGCTTTTAATTACCAGGGCAGAAGCAGATGTAGCAGAATGGTGCCCCTACCTCTAAATACACACTCACAGACGGACACACACTGGTGTTTCTTGGCAGCTGGAAGTCATCAGCTTTGGGGGGTTTGTGTGCATATTTGTTCGGACAGGAGCCTTGAAGCACATTGTTTAAATGTAAAGATGTTAAGCTTCTATTGGCACTTCTAAGCTCCATGATTATTCATTTTCCTCCCCCTTGCTCATGAATAAATGCAGTCTTTGCTGCTCAACACTGCTGCCCACCTCCTCAGTTATTTAGATTTCCACTCAGTTAATACAAATCAGGCTAATAATATTATTCTTTTAATGTAATTTAGTGCTGCTTCTGTAAAAATATGTTAAATGATAAATGAAGAAAACATGGAAGTGCATAAATACAAGGTATGACCAGATTAAACATCAGTGAAAAAAAAAATACTTGCTGCGTTTATTACAATTTTCAGGTGTGTGAAGAATGCTAATGCGTTAAATTGTAGAAACTGTAGAAATCCCATTAGATTTGATTAAAAACAAACTTAATGGCATTTCTATAGTTATGGTCTTCTATATTTTTATTTCATTCTAAGCCCAACATTTTCATGAGTCCTGAATATAATTACCAGTCTTCTTGATTAACACATAATAATAATCATCGTCATCATCAATATTAGCTCTTAAAAAATCAGATCAGTCAAACACACATTTACAATATCAATAAAATCAATTATTCATAAAGTTACAAATGGAAAATATTTACAAATTGGATCATCTTGTCTTTTAAATCTGACAATTTCATTTAAAAAATGGCAAAAATGACCAATGTATCTTCTATTCGACTGCTCAATACAAAGACCCAACGTGCGTTTACTTTATCCAGAGTGTTTCTTTATTTTGGTGTTCTGAAATACAATGTCAGGTTTCCCTCCCCCATTTTTTTTTTACTTGTACAAAACTGATCCAAACAAATGTGTGCACAGATGAAAACACGGTGCCCAGAGTATAAAATGACCTCTCATCAAGAAAATGGTGCAAAACTTAAAAAAGAAACACAATGTCCCTGCACATATAAAAATAAATTAATACTTTGTGTGTCCAGTCACTGTCAAACTTATAGTCTGGTCCTAAGATTCACACACAAACTGAGGCTTCATTGGCTTTCCTTCAAACCAGCATGGCCAATCACAACCAACTTATGTACACCCTCGGCCAATGAGTTAAGGTCTATGTACACTTCACGAGGTAAAAACTGTGCCACTGAACCCCCCCTTGACACATTTCCTCCCCCTACAAACACTTATGTACAGCCACCCTGACCCCAAATCAGCCAACTATCAAGTAGCGCTAACATTTCAACACATGACACAGAATAGAGGTTATTAAAGGGCTTTACAGCAAGATTCGACTGAACGGGAAATAAACAAAAGGACAAACAAAACTTTACACAGTAGTACAAAATGATGTTAAATTGCAACACCAGTGGGCTTTTAAAATATATCATCTTATGCCTATTACACAAACAAACTCCAAATAAATAAAAAGCGCAATACAAAGTTGGCTTTGATATTAGAGAATGCAGCAGAATAATATTTCCTGGTTTTATTAAAGAGACGGCGCGTCCTGCCTGACGCAAATAAGTGTTTAGTAATCTGTTGCCATAGCAACACAGCTTAATTACCAGTAGAGTTGTGAGAATTGGGCTGAGTGACAGGGACACAGGTAAAAGGAAAATCAATTCCGCCTTCCCCCTTGGCCTCAGGCACTTGGGTTTGGACCCTGACTGGCCAGTCCTGACTGTTGTGGGTTTTTAATGGCCGCTGCTGTCGGCCCTTAGGTCCTGATAGACTGGTCCTGCTGGAGAGGTAGGTGCAGCAGGGGGCTCAATCAGGGCGATGAAATGTAATGACTTCCACAAGGTGAAACCCAATGGCTCCGTTTCTGCATAATTTCTCTTTGAGAGTCTTTACTGCATCACTCTGAACATTCGACTTGCATTTCACTTTGCTGAGTGAGCCCCCCTGTATCTGGCCCACAGACGAGACAGTCAAAAGCAAGGCTTCTGTGGTGACTGTACGAGGCTTGGCTCAATGACATTAATAGATCTGCGCAAACTGAGTGAAAGAGACACGGGGAAAGGCAGCAGCGAGAACATGTGGGATATTTTCACAAGCCTCTCACCCAATATTCCCCTTGGGACCGCTGCGAGACAGATGCCAAACATACATCTGCTACTGTTAAGTCCTGTGGTGAGGAATTGGACTTTCTCTTTTATATATATTCATGTTTTCCTGAAATTATTTTTTCTTTTAATGTTTGTAGTTTTGTGTGTGCTAGCTTGTGTGCCGAGTGCACAGCTCTGGTTAGCTGGGGCCCCTGAGACAGCGAAACAGCAGAGAGACCAGACCGAGAGTGATGTAAGAGTGAACGGTGAAGCAAAGACCAAAACATAAAAACAACGGAAAAGATGGAGAGGAGATACGACACAGTAATAAGAGACAGATGAGCACAGAAGTGAAGAAGGGGGTAAAATGATGTGATAAGACGATAGAGAAAAATTAATTAAAGAAAAGGTTTCTGAGAAGTTCACCTGTTAGTCAAATCTGTCATAAAAGAGGACAAACCATGTGTCTCAACCATCATGAGCTCTGGTGTTACAGACACTAACCAACACTGACTAAATGAATATTTCAAAATAAGAACCTGAAGCAGCACTAAAACTAAAACAGTAATTAAAAATGTAACAGAATTAAACTAAACAAATTTACACTAAATGTGTGAATATTACTACATGGGACTGAAATAAGCCTGAAGTGATCAACTACTGATGTGACTGACAGACCAGACCAGGGACGTGTGGATATTTCTCCTGTTTTCTCATCGCTAAGTTGACCAACAGGCTGATCTCTCAAAACCTCTGCATATTTATTTAAAAACGAAAAAAGAAAAAACCAAAAGAGCAACTGCCGTCATGTCTTCTCCTGCCCTGCGACGCCTACGGCCTTTTCAGCGAGCCGTGGCTTCTGAGCCCCCGGGGCGTGCGTGTCGGCGTGAGCGTGTTGCAGAGCCAGGAAGGGGTTGGCGGTGATGGCTCCTTGGCCCTGGCTCTGGGCGGCGGGCAGCAGGTTGTTGATGGGCAGCTGAGCGGAGGAGAGCGGGATGGAGGGAATCTGGGCAGAGGAGGAGAGGGACTGCAGCTGCTGGAGGTCCTGCTGCTGCTGCATCAGTTGGTAGAGCAACACCTGCTGCTGCTCCTGGGGGAGAGGATGATGTGAGGAAGAAGGTGGGAGGAAGAGGAGGTGTGTGGGGGCAGGGAACATGAATATGCAGGAGGAGAGAGAAGGAAAGTTGAGGGAAGTAGAAGGAAAGGAGCCAAAGATGAAATGAAAAACATGGAAGAGAAACAAGGAGAAAAGAGTTAATAAGCTTTTTTTTTCCCCTGCAGCTTGGTAATTTAGGCCATTGTCCAAAGGAAAATTGTCGCTAAGTGTCTTTGTGTGTGTTTAACTGTGTGTGATGGGGGCGATGGGTCTGCTGGTCGGTGTGTGTGTATGTGTGTGTCATACCGCTGAAGGCTGTGAGGACAGCAGCTGCTGTAGCTGATGCTGCTGCAGGAGGAGTCTCTGCTGCTCAGACAACAGGCCGAGCCGCGCAGCGCTGACGACACAAAACACAAGCCGCAGTCAGACCCACACGTTCAACACTGTCCTCACAGGTTCAGCCCTCAGCAGAGGACGATGGAATTCACTCTATATGTGACAATGAGCGGAGCACCAGGGCCACAACACTACGCACTGTAATTATGGCAACAATGTGACTAAAGGTAACTATGTCACCTCTTGGGATACCGAGTGCAATTCCTTCTTTCAGCAATAACACTGAATGTGCACTTTGAAGGATCTGACTCAAAAGTCATGAACACCGTCATGTTACACAGATCAGGTCTCACCTGTTCTTACCAGACGCTGAGCTGCTACAATCCAATACGTAAGCAAAAGGAAACAGAAAAGAGCATCCAGTCAAGTTCACATTCACACATTTTGCCACTGTGGGTTTAAAGATGAACAGTGTTTACAAGTTTTGGTGTCTTTTTTTTTTTTTTTTTTTTTTTTTTTAAATGGGCCAATTTGAGACAAACGCACCCAACTTTGCTTCTACAATAAACACTTAGCGCTGTGAGGTGGATGTTACAGGAGATCACAGTGGGAATGCTTACATGTCACAAATAATATCAGGAAATTACAACCTAAATAATGATTTTAAAAAAACAAACCTAAAACTATTGCTCATCTGCTTAAAGGCCTTTCAAATGTTTGTTTTAATTTTAATCAAACTTTAACCTAGCTTTGAATTTTTACTTCATACATACAGAAGTCTCTAACCACCATTAGCTATACAGTTTTTACCCTGTTGTAATGAGTCATACATACAACAAAAAATACAGGGCAATACTGTGAACAGCATCAAAAACTCACATAATACATAAACTACGTCTTCTACAGGAAACGATATTTACTGTTCTGATGATAAAAAGCAAAGAAACATCTGACGCGTTGAATGAAAACAGTGGAAAACACTAGATAAGTTCAGTAAATCTCATAATATCTGTGCAGAAGAGTTCAAGACATGTTAAGTACAAAGCAAGGTTTCAAGACGATTCAAGGTCACACTAAGGTCACATTAAATACAAGATACTTAAGTCTTTTTTTTTTTTTTAATTCTTGTTTTTAATGCTGTTCTATATTTCACTTGTGTCTTGTTACACATAATATATCATTATACATCATACTCTTGCTAAAACAAACAAACCTACTTGTGGCCTGAAACATTTACTAATAATCAGAGCCAGAAAAAAGCATATTGTTTGATCCCAAATTGCCACAAAATTGAATAATTCTGGTGATTTCAACACTTCATTGCTTTAGATTTCATACCAGCTCCTATTGTTCAGAGGTCAAACTCAATGCTCACATGTACCTGTTGTTAACGGGCAGTGTGACTCCCGTGGCTGGTCCCGTTGAGTGTGTGTGAGGGCTCGCGGTGCCCGTCGGGGTCTGGATCACCCCATTCAGAGCTCCGACGATGCCCCCCATGCCCAGCGCGCTCCCTGCACCCAAAGCGCCCATCAGCCCCGCCACGCCGCCCAGCCCCGTGGGGGTCGTTCCCATGGCGGCGACCCCGTTGAGCTGCGGCTGGGGTGGGCTCTGGGAAACGGAAGGAGGGGTGGAGAGAGAGGAGGTGGAGCCGCTACTGCTGTGACCGCCACATGAAGCACTGTCCTGAGAGAAAGTCAGAAAGAGGGGAAAACACCATCAGTGACGTAGCCTGGATTCCAGGGCTGGTCATGAAAACAGATGAGTTAAAGCAGGGGCGTCACAGTCATTTTAGTTCAGGGGCCACATTCAGCTCAATATGATCTCAAAAGGGCCGAACCAGTAAAATAATAACAGTGAAAAGAGTAAAATTACATTATGAAAGTGGGTACGTCTACAAAGCTTTCGTAAAAATGTGAGTAACATGACCAACTTGAAATTTCGTAAGAAAAATAAGCGCAATTTTACCAATACTATGCCTCAGTTTATCATTTACACATGCATATTACAACTTACAGATTACAATGAATTTACAAACACACAAAACATTTAGTAACAGGCAGAATATTGTTAAAATTACACTTATTCCTCTTAAGACATTTCAGGTTTTTCACATTTTGTGTAAAAGGATAGATTGTAAATGTAAACATTTTTCCGAAATTTATGGAGAAAAATTTGTAGTGTTCAATATTTATAGATTATTATGATAGTATTTTACTGGTCTGATCCACTTTAGATCAAATAGGTAATTGTAAGTGTAATTTTTGCATTTCAAAAATTCATCCCGCGAGCCGTTTCGACCCTTGGGCAGGCTGGTTAAGATAAGAGACCCCTAACATTGACTGAAATGTGTCCGTTTTCATTGTGTTTTGTCCGTTCTTGAAAATGAACAGAGCCTTTTGGGGGGGACACCTGAATATAACATGAACTGCTCAATAATTAAGATTTTAAAACCTTGTTTAGAGACTATAAACTGGTCATTATACAAGTCCATGTATGTAACTTATGACCTTTACATTTTGATCAGATTTTCTCTATTAAATGGCTCTTTTGCATTTAAGATGGCCAAAAAAAGCAGTTTGACTTGTGTCAGTAGGTGGTTGAATCTTCATACTGAGCTGCTTAATCTGATTTCCATCATGTTTCCTGTGCTGCCTGCTTGTCCTTACCTGAGTGACGGCAGGTAAGGATGAATCAGTGGCACCCAGCTGGCCCACTTTCACATCTGCAACCCAAAAGAACTCTGATTTAGATTCCCTTCACATGTATGCACTAGAACTGCCATCGGCCGTTACGAGCTCTAAACATCCAACATGGGACGGTCTTTATTCTGGGCTGTACGTATGTAGGTCTACGTACCAGAGGAGGCCGTGGAGGGGGTGAAAGGCACTGATAACTGAGCGCTGAGGAGCTGTAGTCTTTCTTTCTTCATGGTGAGAGTTTTAATCTGTTCCTCGAGCCTCCTGTTTTCCTCCTGCAGCTGGTGGAGAGACTTCAACATGCCCACAACTAACCAAGAGAAAGAGAGAAACAGAAAAAAACCTGACGTGAGTGATTGTAATATATCAGCGTAGCGGACCTGCAGCAAAGCATCTTCTGTTCTCAATGAACATTTTACCACTTTTGGACTCTGGGTGAGAAAAATCCCCTTAAAAAATTATTTTTGGCACAGTCTGATTTCAGTACAGGCTTTCCAAACTTGCCCTTTCACCTCCATTACAGATATAGTACAATGCTAATGGGATGGAGCAGTGCAGAAGTGATCCAGAAGCAAAAGAGAGCACTGATGCTCTGACTTTCTGAGGCCACTCCTTCCTTAAGGCAAAACCAAGTTAATATGCTCAGTCTCTGTTCAAATACCCAGTGACTAATTAGACAGATGTACTCCACAGGGAGGTCAGAGGTCAAGATCAGCTACAGAACAGTAACCCTGGAGCCTGCACAGACCTAGCGTTGTGCTCAAGGACAACGTGGCAAGGGGGGAGGATTCGCCAACACAAGAACGTAAGCCTGACTCGTCTGCTTGAAAGATGACCCTTTTAACAACTGGGTCACCATGTCTTTTTCATTTTCACTTTATTGATCCCTGAAGGGATGTTCAGATAAGCAGATAACTGACAAAGATCGACAAGGCACGGCGATAACAGATAACGTGAGAAAGTGATTGAAAAGAGGAAAAAAATGCGACAGAACAAATGAAAACAGCTGGAAGGGGAGAAAACAGATCAGCTGATAGGAGGAGAGAAATAGGAAATAATGACTGGGTAATAAAGTTCAACAGGTTCTGGGTGAAGACAGAAGTAAGCACTAATTCTTTTTACTTTAAGTGCATGTGTCATTCACTGTTTTCAGTTTTAGACGTTAAAAGTCTTTTGCACCACTCTGAGTTAAGTTTTGGTTTGTTTTAATTGAAAATGTTTTAAGGAAGTTTTTAAAAAAGTCTATTATATTACATTTCTGGACATTTCACCAAGTATTACCATGATGTAGAAAAGGATTTCATGTCTGACCAAGTTAGATAAAAAGGGGACATTATATCATAGTGAACAAATGAGAAATCTATGACTCCCTGGCTCATTTTTGACTATTTTTCCACTTTTTCGTACTCATACTCGTCTTCATTCGCTTATCCGGGTCCGGGTCGCGGGGGCAGCAGCCTCAGCAGTGAAGCTCAGACTTCCCTCTCCCCAGCCACTTCCACCAGCTCCTCCTAGGGAATCCTGAGGCGTTCCCAGGCCAGCCGAGAGATATAATCCCTCCAGCGTGTCCTGGGTCAGCCCTGAGGTCTCCTCCCGGATGGACATGCCCGAAACACCTCCCCAGGGAAGTGTCCGAGAGGCATCCTCACTAGATGTCCGAACCACCTCAACTGGCTCCTCTTGACGTGGAGGAGCAGCAGCTCTACTCCGAGTCCCTCCCAGATGTCCGAGCTCCTCACCCTATCTCTAAGGCTGAGCCCGGCCACCTTGCAAAGGAAACATATTTTGGCCGCTCGTACACACGACATCATTCTTTCGGTCATTACCAAGAGCTCATGACCATAGGTGAGGGTCGGAACGTCAATCGACCCATAAATCGAGAGCTTTGCCTTTCAGCTTAGCTCCCTCTTCACCACAACGGACCAGTTTAGTGTCCACATTACTGCAGATGTTGCCCCAATCCGCCTGGCGACTATTTTAGCACTTTTCCCCTAGTGAAAAATGGTTCTATTTTATAACATGCTAGTATTTAGACATTGAGTCAGCACACAAACATAGTGGATCCCCATCTCTCTGAGTGTGAGCCCATTCTGGACATTTCACCAACCATTACCATGATGTAGAAAGGAATTTTATACCTGACAAATGAGAAATCTATGACTCTCTGGCTCATACTTGACAACTTTGGCACTGTTTTTCCAAGTGTATTTCCTTTATACATCAGGTCAGTGTTAAACTCTCAGTAGACACCCAGCTCCGGGTCCATTATTGTGTCTTTTTGTGTGTTGCGTCTTGTGTGTCATCTCACCGTCTCCCTGCGCTCCCTGTTGCAGCAGGAAACTCTGCCCCTCGTTCCACTGTCTCTCCAGGAGCTGCTCGATGCTGGTGGCCACCGGGGGCAGCGTCTCGCCGCCGCCACCTCCGCCTCCCCCCGCCCCTAGCAACCCCAGCCCCGGCAACGACCCTGAGGAGTCATAGCGGATCTGCAGGCCACCAATGGGAGAACTGAATGGAGGGAGAGAGAGCACGGATAGAAAAGGAAGAGATAGAGAGGTCAATAGGGAGATTAACGACCCAACATAAACGTCAGACAAACATAGACACTGCTGGCTATAAAACTACATCAATTTGTTGTTACAGTGGCCCCTAATGAAAAGGGGCCAGGCTTTCTGTCTCTGTGTGAGTGAGGGAGGACAAGAGCGGGAGAGAGGGATAAAGAAAAAGCACATGCAGGAGTGAGGGAGACAGACAGAGGAAAGGGGACTGTCATTATGCGATAAATTTTAGTGCGTGTTGAGACAATCTGTTGAGTGTGAAAAAAGCGAGTGAGGGACAGCAGGAGAGAGAATGCGCCGTCTACTCAGAGAGTTTTGATTAAATGCATTAAAATCATAGAAAAGAGACAGTGATGGCAAAGGTGTTTCTATTGGGGTCGTGCAGCACAAACTTAGTGCACTTTGCTTTGTTAGTGTATCAGGATCTGAACACTAACAAAAAATATATATAAATATAAAGACGGACACAACACTTAAATTAATTCAAAAGAGGATACTCGGGTGGAAATCCTCATGGTATTTAAAATATGTGGATGAGCTTCTTCTATTGCTGCTGTCATATTCTTCCAAATATAGTAGCTCGAGGTCTGTCATATAGTCACAAAAATGATACTCAATAATACTACTACTACTAATAATAATAATAATAATAATGATGATGATAGTAAAAGAGGTATTTAAAAATAAAACTGTAACCAACCTTATTAAGTGACAGATCCAACACAGATCCATGCAAATATTCCCAAATAAAGATGCAGGAAACCATCAGGCTGTCCTTCCATGTGTGGTTAATACACGCAAAAAAAAAAAAAGAAAAAAAAAAAAGAAAAGAAAAAAAATCTAACTGGAGTTGAAGGATGGTTACCACCTTCAAAAACACAAGTTATCGTTGGCAGAGAGAGCGAGAATTGCCTGTAGGGGTACGAGCGAAAGGGAGAGTGTGCATGTGTGTGTGTGAGCAGTGGAAGAGAGAGAAGAGGGGCCAGTGAGGGGAAAAGCAGAGAGAGGGGGATGGGTGAAGGGGAGGGGGGGGCTGTGAGGAATGTAAATGGGGAGGGAGGAGGGAGCATCTGTGTGTGTGTGTGTGTGTGTGTGTGTGTGTGTGTGCTCACCGCGGGGTGGTCTTGGGAGAAGCTCTTATGGAGAAGCCCTGAGCTCCGACGCCGCTGCTGCCATCTCCCACCTCCTGATCTGCACACACATAGAAAATCGATTGCAAATCTGAGAAAGCATCCACAACAGGCCGGCTGAATTAATAAAATAAGATGCTGCTCGTGTTTAAACTACACCAACTTTCTCAGCTTGTTTTTATCATGACCATGTCAGCCTGCAATAAAACCTGACCTGGAGAATTACCCGCTACATAATTCTACTCTTTTTATTTATTTATTTATTTTTTTAAATAAAGTACACAGCAAAATTTAAATAATTACATTTCTATTTATATTATTTTCCCCTTTGTTAGCTTTCAACTTTATCATTAAAAAGTTATTATTTTTTTTTTTTTAAATCGCTAAAATGCAACTAATCACTACTACACACTTGTGAGTTGCATGAGGAAATCAGCCAAAATCTTCAATCATGGACATGTAATTTTCTATTGCAATACAGTAAATGTCATGCATAATTAAAAACTTATATATCCATATTGTACTCCATCACATTTATCTTTATTTATTTGGAACACACATGCAAGTAATTCTAGTCCAGAATTAGTCTTTTCTGCATCATGTGTTCCTCTACTTCTTTTTCTGTTGCCTTCATGTAATTTTTTCATGTCCATGCTATGTGGATAAAAACACAGTATCTCAATTAAACCAAAAACTGTCATTAAACTATCATTTAACAGTTGCTTATTTTGGTTTTGACTTTTTTTTTTTTTTGTTTTACTGCTACTTCAGTAACTAATTTAGTTCCATGTTCTTGTACAGACTGACCGTCTTCTTGAATCATTGGATGCTTGGAGTGTGTGACTTGCAACACACTGCACATACATTTTTTCTATTGTAACACAATTTGTGTCCTATCTAGCAGCCCCACTGAGAGAGCTACAGACAAAAAATAAGTTGTCCATTGTTTTCTCATGGCCTCTAACCTGTCGACTTATGATTTTCCGTGAGCTCTGTTCTCCCTAAAGTAGAGTACAGGTGACGCCATAGGGATTTACTCAAGACGTTTTCCAAAAACAACAGAAAACATTTACCGAGTGCAGACAGGAAGCTTCAAATCTAAAGGAAACTGTGCATTTACACATTTACCTAACGTGGTGTGGACATACTGTAATCACACTAATCTAAATACAACTTCCAAGCCTGCTTTCTTTTCTTTTGTATTTCCTTCACACACGAGCCTTCATTCAGACTGCATGTGTGTTTCTCTCTCTCTCTCTCTCCACCTTCTGTGACGGGCTCTCTCTACCTCCTCCCTCTGGGCCTCTGGCCAGACGCTTCTTTTCATTTTCCTCAGTTAGAGTAATGAATCACACATGCACGCACACGCAAACACACACTTTTGCATTCACACACACACACACACACACACACACACACACACACACACACACACACACACACACACACACACACACACA
>JAPQRP010000015.1:25052885-25083790 GCA_037367295.1 Apogon hyalosoma | reverse complement strand
ACACACACACACACAGACCCACTGTGATCTACTAGCTGGTTCATCCCATCAGTGACCCCCCTGCTGTCAAACATTAACCTAGCCAAAATCTAACCTCCTGCCTTTCCCCACCCACCAACACACATCTATCAGGCTAACTATCCATCAGCACAGTGGAGTCAGCAGACAGGACTGAATGGGGGGGGGTAAACGCCAAGATCCTCCCCATTACTGCCCTGCATTAACCCTCAACCAAATATTTACAGTAGGAACATGAACACATGATTCTCTCTCCCATACACATACATGCACACACACACATTAAATGCACAGCCATACGTTGCTGCTGCTGTTTTTCCTATCTTCTTCTACCAGATGTGGTCAGAAATGCCAGCATCACTTTAAGAAAAGGCACAAGAACCAAAAACTGAGATGGCTCAGGAATTGCAAACAAAATTATCCTCAACCACCACTGCTGCAAAAGATTAAATTCAGAAAAGAACTAAAGCCTCTCCTCAAGTCAGTGAGCAACTCATGGTCAAAGCAGCTGAAATAAAGAAGATCTGCTAAATACACCTCAGAAAAAAAAAAACACTTTCACATGTGCCACTGGGAACCAGCAATTCTTTTAGGCTATGCAATGATATAATCATTATAATTTACAGATTATCAAATTAAAACAAACAACTGATGAAAGCCTTTTACAAGATGGGGATATTTTCTGTTCATACAAATTAACCCCATTAAAATTAGTCAATGACAACATTTATCAAAAGGTCCACCATGCAGACAAAGACTGTATTTTCAGTAAGTATATTATTCCATTACAATATATCAATAGAGTTAAGAAAGTTAAAACCTACTGAACAAAAACTAAAAGAAGAAATGTTTTAATCTGTGTCAAGGTTTTGCACCCCTACAAAGCAAAGCAAACACATCACTTTTTATACTTCAAGAATTACACAGCTAAAAACACAAAAACAGCTTAATTACAGCCTGGTGCTGACTTATTGGTCACTATCAGTTATATATTTTAATTACATTTAACAGGAATTTAAATCAGTCATTCAGCCAATACATTAAAAATTTTATAGAATGAAATAGGATCTAAAAATAGCCTGAGCATCAGACAAAGAGACACGAGGTGGTCGTATACAAAAGCTTCATGTAAAAATGTTTAAGAATGAGAACAATACAACTTAGATCAACTGATCACAATCATCGAGAATTAATATCTACCAAATTGTTGCATATTTACTGTTTTCATTTGTGTTTGATTGTTAAGTACGTACATATTATGATTCAACAGATATGTGCGCAGTTGGTATCAAACAAGCACATGTAGACCTTCAACAACAAAATGCATCAACAGGTTTGGATTTGAGAAATGAGCAGAATGCAGGTAAGAGAGAGCTGTTGAGAGACGAGAGGGAGAAACAAAAGGGTAATTCTGGAAGAAAGGGGAGATGTGGGATGTGTGGGTTGTACCAAGCCATTTCCATCAGCAGAGGGGAACTCCAAAGCATAAAGACAGTTGCCAAGCAACTGAACACCATGAAGAAAAAAAAAAAAAAAAAGAAAACACATACAGACCACTTCCACGTGTGTGAGCGAGTATCACATAGACCTGCACTCTGACACGTGCACACACACAAACACACACTCATGCACGCCGGCAGCCAGTTAAAAAGGTGTGTCAAATCCTGCCATTTGTGATAGGCAATGTTAATACCTCACTGCAGAAAGGCAGTCCATATCCATTTATGTTTAATTCATCACCAGTTAGTGGCAACACAAGTCCAGGGCTGGACTTGAGTCAGACAAAAAAAAAGCTTCAATAATGCCGCTTAAGTCATTTCCCCTTTCCTAAAATCCCTTTTGATTAAATACTGGTGAGAAAAAGAGGGCAGAATTTGCCTGGATTGCATGAGTGGCTGATATATCTGGAATCGTACCTCACTGATGGGATGTGAACTTCTTGTATTATTTATTTTATTTGGGGTGCTTGCTACACTGTGTCATCACCACTGCGTTTTCTGCGTGGCAAGTTGCCGTATCTACAATATCTCACCTGGAACGGTGGATGTAGAGCTGCTCCCACCTTGGAGACTTCCATTCCTGAGGAGTGACGGGGACTTCTGAATCCCACCACTGACACCCATGACCCCCAGCCCCCTCTCTCCTGCTCCCCCAACTCCCACTCCTAATCCGCTGCTGGACGCTAAGCCTGGCCGGCCCGAGAGCGACGAGGACGAAGAGGACGAAGGGGAGGCGGTGGAGGAGGAGGTGTTGGCTGTGGACGAAGTGGGCAGAGTCAGGGAGGGAGCCGGTTCGGAAGGCTTCACATCTGTGGTGAAGGATGGTCCAAATCTGTTTCGCCAGTTGCCTTTCTTTTTCTTCTTCACCCCATCCTCCCCTCCTCCCGCTGCTGTTCCTCCGATCCCTGGTCCTGAGCTGGCGGGTTGGGGCCGTTTGTAGCCAGCGGAGCCACCCAGGCTTGTCGTCTCGCTGGCTGTGTGACTGTGGGAATTCTCATACAGCTTCCCGCCCACTGAAATAATCAAAAAGCAGAACTGAATAGTATAATGCATGCAGTTTGTTGGTGTTTGTTGCAAGAGCAGACAAAGAAACTGCTCAAGTAGCAAAGAACATCCTGTGTCATATGGGTTTTTGAATAAATTAGACCAACAACTGATAAATATTTGTAAAAGTGAGTTCCTTGCAGACAGTGCTCTAAATTAATTGAAAAACTGGTCTTTAAAAGTCATAAAATTCAAAATAAAGTTTCTAGAAGTTGAGTTATTTTGAACATATACTCAAAGTAGTTGCAGACCAGCAATCTAAAACCTATGTTTTGTTCATTATCATGGCAGGATACGAAAGAACAACTATTAAAAGTACACCAGCCCATGCAAAATTACTTCAGTCATTTCAAAAATCAAATCAAATTTATTTATAAATTTACTTATTTATTCAAACATAATTTTCTTGAGGCCATTATGGTTGAATTGTTAATCAGTTTTATTGTTCACTGTGTATCATATATGAGTTTTATATACTTTGTATGGCTGCTACCTTGGCCAAGCCTCCCTTGCAAAAGAGATTTCTAAACCCAGTGGGACTTCCTGGTTAAATAAATACATAAATAAATAGCGTCACATCATGACCAAAGTTATGTCATGACACTACATTTATAGTTGGTCTAAACCAGACTCTTAAGCCAATTTACAGAAAGCCAACAGAATCCTCTAGGAGTAAACACTTGGTGACAACGGATGAGGGAAAACTCTCATTTGGTGAATTAGTGTTTCCAGTGGTTTGCTTCTTTATTATCGATTAATTTCTTCATGAAAACTTTGCTCGCATTAATATTGCGGTATCACTTTAAACAATCGCTTGAAGTCGACTTTGCAAACAACTCAAGACTGAATGTGAGAGAAGCTAAAAATAATGAACATATGGCACCTGCAGAAGCCGTAGTAGCAGACATTAGCGAACCGAAGAGTGTAGCTGTTCCTTCTGAGACTCCGCCCTCTGAGCTTGGCTTCACGAGGCAGCTGCTGAAAGATGGCGGGGAAGAGAAGGTGGTCCCAGCCCCGGGACGCAATGACGAATCAGTGAAACTTAGGAAGTCGGAGGAGGAAGAAGCAGAAGGCGCTTTGCTGGCGCTGGTCAACAGGAGGCCTGAGAGAGAGGCGGAAAGGTGAAAGATGGACAGAGTAAAGGTGAGAATGGCTGATGAGAAAAATAGAATGAAAGACAACACAAATGACACATAGTGCAGCTGGAACGTATCCATACTCTACTGTCTATCATCATGGGAGCACCACAAACATGATAACCAAAATAAGCATTTTATCTGTCCTTTATCTGCTCTAGAGTTCAGCCTCCCTCATCATGCAGTCCTCCCATGCCACAGAGGAATCGCCTTGAAAGAGCACAAATGGCTGAACACACACATACACACGCACAATATCTCTGCTAGACTCACACAAATACACACGACAAGGTCTCCAAGGTTCTGATAGGAGAAAACACAGGAGTTCACTGTAAGTACTGACTCCTTTCGGGTCCTGACCTCACTGCATGTTGTATCTTTCCATGCGTTTGTGTGTGCATGTGTGTGTTGGTCTTTTCCCAGACAGCGCCCCAGATTATAGGAGCCAGAGGCCGGTCCAGACGAAACACTGTTATCACTGCCACACACTAAACTAACGCTTGGCTGAAATCCAGCAAATGACACAATGCACACATACAAAAACACATGAGTCACACTCTTTAAGTTTTAATAAAAACACTATAATTTCATATGTCCTACACTTAATTTTTTTTTTTTTTTAATTTTGGTGGGTGGGCAGAGCAACACCAAATGATTTGTCATTGCTGTCCATTTCTACAACAGCAGGGTTAAATCCCAGTTGTGGGAAAATTAACATACAGGACCATTTATAGTCATTTAATTCACCTTGGTGGAAAGGCCCAGTGGAAACAGCGGCAGATGTGG
This sequence comes from Apogon hyalosoma, assembly GCA_037367295.1. Lineage (NCBI taxonomy): Eukaryota > Metazoa > Chordata > Actinopteri > Kurtiformes > Apogonidae > Apogon > Apogon hyalosoma. The sequence goes on along the minus strand of JAPQRP010000015.1, from coordinate 25,079,307 downwards.
AGGAAGTTGCCATGGTGACCACGGCAGAGGGGAGCGGTTTCCCTGAGGATGTGAGAGACTTGCGGCCACCCCTCTGTCCCACCGTGTGACTTCCGCCGCTGTTCTTCTTGTTTTTCGCCTCAGACGCCGCCTTTCCCACCTCCGCAGCCAAGCTATCCTTGGAACTGCCGACAGAGTGAGTGGAGGACACTTCCTGAAAGTTGGCGTTGGTGAAACGCGCAGTGCCATCGTCCAATCGCTTCTGTGAAGAGGCGGGCAGAGAGGCGACTCCTGGTCCTGGGCCGCTGCTGTTGTAAGTCTGGAGGAGGAAGATGAGAAGGAGGATGATAGAAAAGTAACATTTGAAAGGAATATGGGAGGACAGGAAGAATGACAAGGGCCAGAATGGGAAATGAGATTATCAGAGCAATGCCAGTCGAGAAAGGAAGCACCAAAAATTCAAGGCCACACACTTCTTTTTCAATATTTAACAGACCCATCACAGACAAAGGAGTGACTACTGTGAGAGCGTCCTTACCTTGTCTGGAACCATGATGTTTGGAAGCACGAGGGAGGGCGACATGTCCATGGAGCTCTTCTTATGTTTCGGTTTGTGTCTATCCCGCTCCTTGTGTTTCTGAGCAGGGAAAGTAAAAGGGAAAAAAAGGAGAAACAGATGGGTGAAGCTGCTCAAGACATGAGTGTAGTGAGGAGAGAAACAAAGAAAAGCAGACCTCCTACAACCTTTATCTTATAGCCATCTGTGTGTTAGGAACATCTGAAAACCGGTAACGTAACCACAGGAAAATAAGACATAGTGGGATATACATTCAAGATAACAGCCAAAAATAAGACAGGCTAAGGTGTATGTTATTAGGATAGAGGCATAAAAAAAGGAAGTGTGTGAGTATGTCTGTTTTAGTGAAAGGGAGAGAGAGAAAGAGGGAGTGTTGGATTTCAAAGGGACCGTCTGAGATGAAAGCTCGGAGATCCGCTAACACAAAGACAGTGACGAAAGAGAGATAAAAACGGGGCAGGAGGCAACAGGAATTCGGCGTGCTGCAGTTTACAAGTGGAGTGAGCCTAAGTGCCTTGCGTGAAGCACACAAGGTCTCCTCGTTTCATCCAATCATATCCTCTTTCTTGGACCATCACAGCTCAATTTACACCCTCGCTAACACACACACGCACGCTGCCACCCTCCTCTCGCACCCCTGAGGTGGTGACTGGGTGCCAGCGCATTTACACCTCACGCACACGCCCCGCTCCCTCACACCTCCCTGCCTGCATGTGTATGTGTGTTGAAGGTGGGGGTGGGGGGCAGACAGGTGCATGTAGACTCACAGACACTTTTACATGGACGCTCACACGCACGCTGTAACAGACAGGCGGTGAAAATATGCAGCGATCCTGAGAAACGACATTAGACTCAACATGCTTGTGATGCTCAGTGTCATGACAATTCTGAGACACCAGAACCTGCTCCTCCCCCCTCGTCTCCCCTCGGGGTCTCATTGAGGAATGATTGCATGGAGGCCGGTGACAGTTTAGCCAGACTTCCTCTAAGAGTGGCAGTTAACAGACATCACCAGTTTATTCGGGGGATGGAAGCTCCACTGCACCCTCTCTGCATGCTGACTTCCTCTCAACTGAACACTTGGAGGTCTGGGGGGGTGGGGGGTAGTGTGGAGTAAACTGCACCTATGACTAAAATATTTGTTAGTGAATAACTAAAAACAAAAAAAACAACAACACATGGATTAAAAACGTGTGTGGAAAAATGTCTGGTATGCTAATAATGCTCACTGTCCACTTTGGCCATGAGGTGATGCACACAATGAGCAGCCACTCCTGTCTTAGAAGTTCCCGATAACTGAAACCGTGCAAAACTATGCTTTAATTTAGGGAAAAACACAATTTGGTTTACAATCGTGGAAAAAAATATTAGACCATCAAAAGTCATCAAAAACAATGGTTATGCAGTCAAGTACTAACTCCTGTGTGTATCATGTGACTAACACAGACAGAAAAGAAAACATGGTATGCCTAAAAGCATTGTTTTTGTCAGTACAATGACATAGCTATTGATGTAAGAACTGAAGTGATTTTGGTTATTATCAAGAAAAACATGGAAAATGGACAGACATCAGCTCTGAAATTAAACTATTATGAGCTATTTTTGTTGTTATCATTATATTTGTCCAAACAAATGTGCCATTAGTTGTACCAGGCATTAAAATGAACAAGAACTTGAAGAAAACAAGGGGTGGTCTAATAATTTTTTCTGACAGTATAGGCCTCAGTAAATTTGTAAAAGTTTTTTATATGCCTATGCTATATCCATCTTAAATGAATGATTCTTAAACGTCATATTACCATTAACTCTGCAACATACTAAACAACAATACTGGGGAAGATGAGAAGACGTGTGAAGCAGCTGCTGTCTTAAGTTTGTCATAAGTTGGCTGGTATTACACTGACAAAACTCTACTTCGGTTTGTGTTTTCAGTACTTTTTTACTGATATAGTACTGATATAGCATGGGGAAATATATTGTACTAGTTCAATTATGCCATTTTTGCTTTATAATTGATATTAAAATAAATAAATGGAAAATGGACATTAGTGCTTCATCTCAAGACCTATATTGCTCAACAGAAATTAAAATACACAACCTATTTGCCTGTTATAATAAATCTTAAACACAGGTGTAATCATATATTTAGAAAATAACTAATGCACATTTAGACTATTGTATGAGCTGTTTTGTTAATACTGCATATATATAGTTTCTAGATTTAATAAAGAAAACCACTTTTGTGTGCTTTATCTTGAGTTCACGTGGACAGGAGTGAGCCAATTTTCTATTTGTTCTTACTGACTTTGTATAAATTGTTTAACTTTCAATAAAGCCAAAAATGTACATGTTTATTTTGTCTGTTCATGGCCTGGCGATAAAATAATCATTAATAATAGTCATAATAGTAATTATTTTTATCGCCATAGTGCAGCAGCTGGACAATAGTTTCAGAAGTGACTACTGGTTAATGTTAAAACGTATTTGCAGAGATGTAATTATTATTTCCAACTAGATGCCCCATCTGACATGACAAAATAGAAACGTATGTAAATGAGAGCAGTGGTATTCAAACACGACACTACTGTTTGTTTTACTTAATCATTACTGCTCATTAAATATTCAAATGTACTTGAGGTTGCTGTAATGTTTTTGTCAAGGAGTAAATTATATCCGCATTTGTAACATTGATTGTTACTAAAATGTGACTAAACAGTCTGAAATTTCTCTGGTAAAAAAAAAAAAAAAAAGCCATTTCTAGAAACTCCACTGGAAAAGACAAAGTGGAAACCCTGACAATGCTATTTAACATACAGATACATGTATTTACCTTTAAATTATGACATTTACCACTGAAATATGAACGCTGAGACTCCATACAGACTTAAATTAAGACCCACCAAAGGCTATTTGCTGATAACTGTGTTTTTCGATGATGCCTGTCTGATGACCTTTTTTAGTGAATTTTCAAGGATCTCATGACAAATGAGACAAACTACTGTCTGTACAATTATTCCACTTTTGTGCTCCACTAATCTTCAGAATCACTTTCATCCACGGAGCCCTGGAAACACAAGACCGATGAGAAGACCACGGCATTCACAGATTTCACAAACGGAGACAGTTTCTTTAAAAAGCATCTACTGTGACAAAAAAGTAGAGGTGATACTGGAGAGAGGTCAATTCTTTGGGATTCCCTTGTTGTTTTTCATTAACATTCCAGAGGAAGGTGTTGATGGACACAGGCCGAGCAGCGAGGGTCGGATAACACACATACACACACACCGACCCGACGCACTGGGCGTGGGAAACAAAACACACACACAATGTAACCCTGACACACCCTTATCAATCAGGTCAATTGATTATACAGGGAGAGACAAAGCCTTTTAGTGTGTCCTCTCCCCTCTTTCTCTCCTGCTGACCATTAGCTGCCTGATCATTTGACATGTCCAAGTGGTCTTTGAGACTGTGTGGGGTAAATATGAGTGGAGGCAGAGGATGAGGGCTACGTCTATTTATCAACAAACGCTTGAACAATGAGCAATACAACAGCGGCCTGGAATCCTCTCCGTCTATGTCCAACGCAGACCGTGGGCCTCTTAACTGGGAAACGCACTCATCACAGTTATATCCTTGTAACAGCCGTCGCAGAATGTACCCGGTGTTTTATCTCTTCACTCAACTACTTCTTTAATAAAACACATATTAAACAAATTAAGGCTCCAATATTTTTACATTAAAAAATCTGGCTAAACTTATTCAGGGTTTCTGCAGGTATTTGCAAATCTAATTGAATGGTTTTTAATGCCACTTTAAGCAAATTTAATGCCCGTGTCCAACTGCAGATACAGTTTTATATATAGTTTTATGATGGTTTACTGTCAACAGGCTTTAATCAGGTTCTTGCGTTTTCCCATTTTTCCAACATTTGCTAATATTCCCTCCGCTCTTTCGCCACGGCATGAGTGCCCTCACAGCACATTGCATTTCAAGTGTCCGGTGTTGTGACTGTGTTTCGGCCATAAACAAAAGCCAGTTAAAGGGTTCGGCCTGTCAATCATTACACTATACTTCAGATCAAAATGATTAAATGTTTATAAAATCCAAATAAATCATGAACAATGCTTTTTTTTCCATCAAGTGTATTTAATATTTTAATGCCTCCGGACATCAAATTTTATGCTTTTTAATGCCATTTAAGGTCTTACTTTTCACAAAATCTATTTAATGACTTTTAATGCTTTTTAATGACCCGCAGAAACTGTTATTCTACCAGTCATAGATTTTAATTTTTGCAATTATACAGGGCTGAATTCTTAAGCAAAAAACTCAAAATGAATAATTTAAAACCATTCAACTATACAAATAGAAACTGCAACCTGGAATTTTTTTTTAATATAAATTATTTCATTCATTGACTGCCCATACTGATATGTATGTAGTATTTTCTATTAGGTCATTGGTTACTTTAGCAAAAGCTGCACAATTAATCCAATTACACTGTCAACCTGTGCATTTATATAATCACAAAAGGCTGCCGTTTAAAGGTCCAGTGTGTGTAAGGTGACATTTTTACCAATATGTAAAATGAAAGCAGCTACATGTACTGCTTTAATAGGCAAAAACTGCATTTTAAGCGCTGAAGCTGCCAAGATTATATATTAAGAAAATAGTAAATTCAACACAAATGAGTGTCGAGGAAGCGAATGTGAGGGGAGGGGGGGCAAGGAGAAGTGGAGGAAGATGGGGAGAAACTGAGGAACAGGAAGTAAGGGGGAAAATAATCCTCCCCAGCTTGGCAGGAATTCCCCTGTGTGGTTTCCTGCAGGATTTCTGACCATCCATTGTGTGTGAGTGGGTACAAGTGTGTGTGTGTGTTTCCTGCAGGCTGTTTCTGAGTGGCCGGTGTGGGGGATCTTTAAGCCCCTGCTGGAGTTTGACTGCAGGGTCTAACATGAGGTGGGTATACATCTGAGCCTCCGATCCACGTAACAAATGCATGTATGGACGCACACACACATCTGTGCCTACTGATCTCTGACCCTGGAATGTGGATATAGAGTGTGAGTGTGTGCGTCTGTGTGTGTCTGATTGAGTGAGTGAGACGTGGGGGTTACTCTAACTAATGCAAATCAGGCGGTATTAATAAAGGCCTGGGCAGTCGGACTGAATAGTATGCAGGCACATGCACACAGTCGCATGTGTCTCTAAGACTAGCATTGTGACACACACACAATAACCACTAAACTCAAATACATCATGCCAAAAGCTCAGCTCGGATTCCACTAATTTATGAATGAACACAATGACATATCCATCGTTTTCTTTCATGCTTCGATATATATTTAAAAAAAAAAAAAACGGAAATAAATAGGAAAAAGGGGATCTCCACTGCATAATAAATAAGATCTGTACTGAGAAAAACAAATGCAAAGATATTCTGCATTTTATCAAGTGGATGAGGACCAATTAGTCGTTACGCCTTTCAAGTGACAAACTTAATGTTTAATGGACAGGCAGATTTCATCCAATTTCAGAGTTGTGGAGCTGACTCTGGGACCGCTATACACAATGAAAATAACCATAATGATTATCTCCGGACTCATTCTAACTGTATTTTAGATAAAGGTTACCCAAATTAAGCAACTGAAGCATCAGTGTAATCTTTTCAGGTGGTAATTCTGTTGTATTTTGAATGACGAGCGAAGATGGTGATCGTGGTTGGCAGCTGACAACAGGTCTGGCCAAGTTTCTGCACACGTAATCGCACTGCATCCCTGAGCGTTTAAGAACTTGCATGAGCTTGTTTTATCTCTTAACTGCCCTTTGTCTGCTGTAATGCACTTTGTGAGGATCCTGTTCATAATGAGCGCTTGATAGACCCATCTCCATGCACTGACACTGACCCATGGAGTCAAATCCACATTCTGAAAGGGGACAATGAAGTCTTTCTAATCATTAAAACTCAAAATGTGAGGGAGGATGGATGCATTTTCAAAACATGGTCCAAACTGGGGAACATTGTTGTAGAGTTTGCAGATAATGATGACATGTATTACTACGTTGAATCGCTATGACTATCTATACATACTCAAAAATACAGTTGTATGAAGTATCAACCATCAGAAATATTCGTGACTCCTGTTAGCGCTGTACTTTTATCAGGCACTATTTAACTGTGGGGGGGCAAATTCAGTTTGAGCTCCTGTGTTGTGACAAAGGCTTGGTACACATGGAAAAAACTAAAGTGGAACAGATGACTTGACACCTCCTGTAAATTTAGATTTTACGCAGCCTGTGATTACATGTTCTGCTAACAGGCGTGACTGATTAACTCACACTAATGTAGCATCCATTAAAGGCTGCGATCACTGGTGGGTGTAGGTGCACCGCAGACATACAAGCAGCTAGAAGTAATTCAAATGCTACCGAGTCTATAATATTACATTTCAGCGCTGTTTCAAGGCCTTCTCTGTGAATTTTAAAGTCCTACACTGTAAAACTGAAGGACACAGACACTGATATATGTATATCATATGTACATACAGTATAACATCTCTAACATAGATTTTTTCCTGAATAAAAAATTAATTGGAGTCAGATTTTAATAAAAATGAATAAATAAAGAAAACCTGCATTACCTCCACAGGGATCTACTCAATCTACAACCTTCATACTTAATTTTTCTCAAATCCGAGGATGTTCAAGGCAGAGGATTTTGTGGTGGCTTTGGTTAACTATCACCATGTAATATCACTGTTGTAAATGTAATATCACAAGCCTGGGACTCAACCCTTCAGAAATAAAAACAATCTGCTGAAGTCAAGTGAACTCAAGGCTTTAACGTCAGGACTGACTGTAAAGTCAGAGCATATGTTTCTAGTGGCATCTCAAGGTGTGTTTCCATCCAGCTGTTATTATTCACATTTTCATTTGCATTTATAAACCTCCCTATAAATAAAGAAATAATAGAGGTCTCATGCTTGGAACAGTTGGTATATGTGGAACAGTTGGTGTAATGATAAAATGTAATGGTAATAAGTGCAATGGGAACAGACTCAGCAAATAATTGTGTCAGAGTTAACATATAGGGTATGCATGTGACCTCACATCTAGCGGAAGTCACCGCGGTTACGGGAGACAAGTGGCAGGGTTGGCTTCAATACAGTCTAAACTTAAGAACAATATTTTTTTTAAAATGGGGAAGAGCTGTTGTGCAATTGATTGTACGAACAGGTTTGAAAAGCAGTCAGAGCTATCATTTTACAGGCTACCAAAAGCCAAAGAAAAGAGAAGCAGATGCATCCAGAAATCCAGGCAACAAATCCTGGATTTGCAGTTCTGTTTCCTGTCAAGTAACATTCATTAATGCTGTATTTTTGGGTAAAATCATACCTTGAATTATGTATAGTTTTGGCTAATGTTACTTCTTAGTAAAGCTCTCGTTAGCATCTTTCATGTAGCTATATTTTTCATAAATGAAAGATTTTTGTCTTCATTTGTGTGATTCTGAACCTTGTGCTCCACATGATTTGTAAACCAACTTATACTGAAGCGAACCCAGTTTTCCAAATAAGGGGGTACTCGAGCACAAAGCTACGACGGTGTATTAGGGTCACATAAAAAAATAAAAACACTTGTCACTACAAGAATAAAGTCAGAAAATATTGAGATAAAACCCGTAATTTTATGAGAATGAAGTCGGATACAAAAAGAGTCATAATTTTACGAGAATAGTTGTAATATTTCGAGAATAAACCAAACCTAAACGCATATCCTCTATTATAGGAACAACAATGAAACACCACTATTTATGTAGAGTTTCAGAAGTACATTTGAGGCAAAGACTTTGAATCTTCCTTATATGATCTACAGCACCAGTTTAGTTCGAAAAAAGAGAATGAACTCAGCTTGGTTTTTGTCAACCTCTTACATCTTTCAGCTTCTCATGGCAGTACAGTTTGAAACACTATGTAACTGGCAGTTTTAACCCATGATGATGGTGATGATGACGATGATAATGGAAAACCCCAACTCTTAACATTCTAACAAATATAAAATAAATTTGTGTTTTCTTTTTGCTTTCCTGAAAATTCTGTGAAACACATTTGGATGGAAACCCACTTTGGTATGGGTGGGAGGCATACAGAGGGTAACATCTGAGGGCTGTCTTACCTTGTTGTCCTGGTCTGGGGGTCTATCCATACACTGAGAGGAAGAGTCACTTAAGCTTTGAGACCTACTACCACGGCCCCTGCTCCTTCGCTAAAAGGTAAAGAGGAACTCCAAGTTACTGGATGAAGTCCATAGAAAAGAGGCTAAAATTATAGACCAAAAAAAAAAAAAAAACCAAAAAAAAACTCTTGATTAAAAAATATCAGACAAACTGAAACTAAAAAAAGCTGACTGAACTCAAGAAAAACAAAAATTCAAAAACAGTCAAAAGACATTTTCATGAACATTGGTTACAGAAGTCTTACTAAAAATCTTATTGGTCTCTATTAGCAACAAAAATCAAAGTTGGCATTAAATATTTAACTGAAAGAGACATTAATAGGCCATACTTTATAAAAAAAAAAAATATCAAGGATCAGATAAAACCATTTGATGACCTTATTCAAAAATGGAATCAGGATGGAGGGACACAGTTAAAAATACTCCATTGCAGTTGCTAAACTAACCACTAAACCATCCCAGGATGCTTCTGAGGGGCTTTGCCTTTCAATCTCAACCAACGCCAGCTTGATCTTGCACATAGTGTGTGTTGCCATGGTGATAAACAACTACATCATAAAATTACGGGCATATTATCTCCAGACACAGATCGAGGACTGTGCAAATCCAGCCTGTTTTCAAAAGGGCCAGGTCTTCAACCAGTGACTGTTACTTGTAAGACTGGCTCAATAAGGTAACACTGAATGTGTGTCTCCATCAGCTCTATGGCGAGCAGGGTCACATAACAGTACCTTCCCTTAAAGAGAAGGCTAACATATTCAGCCAGATGCTTTAGGAGACATTAGGAGCTGAGGAAAAGCAACATTTAACAACTGCGACAAGACATCTGACTCAAGACTGCAGCTGATTGGAAAAGTTAAACACATGGATCAATGTGCTGGTTTACCGTGTTTTGAAATGGAGGAAATGATTCATACATACTATAGGTAAAACTTTAAGCCGATGAGAAACTTTGCAACAGACTAGACAGGCATAATCTAAGTCTGAAATGTGATTTGGCTACTGACTCAGGTCAAATACCATATGTTTCTAACATGGTATAAACATCCATCAAGTTGTATTTATGAAACCCACTCTGCTAACAACATTGCTTTCTTCATCATTGATTCCCTCTCATGCATTCCTGTCATCCATACAATCCCAGCTTAATGACATTATGCCCCACCATCCAAAGCCATTCGTACACGATCAATATAACAGCATGAGTCCTTCCATCAGCGTTTGTTAACATTGCAAAATGTCATGTGGGTGTGTGTTGTGTATGTGTGTGTGTCTGTATGCTTGCATTATACAGCCTGTCCAGTCTTTCCATCCCACCACTGTTCCAGATATTATAACAGTTCTGTCACATTCTTGATTTATATATTTGCTCTCCTCCCCCCAACTGATGTAGAGTGTGTTCACACATACATGTGAGATAGGTTGTTAACTTGTTGGAGAGGTGGAACTAAAACTGTAACGAAACAGCAGATTTCTTCAATGGCTGACTGTGTGCATTGAAAACACATCTTCTTTCTACACAACAGCATCTACTAAACCAGTTAAACTGACAAAAAAAGGAACCTACTGATAAGACAGTTCAGAAATAAATCACTCAGGTGCTATTTTATGTAGAATTTAAAGTATATAATCCACAATTTAGCCCTGCTTAGCCCTATTTCAGCTTGCGATGAAAGCCAGACATCCAGTGCCTGCAAACCCGTAAGTCTGTAGCCTGTAGTCTGGGCTTAAAAACTATACATGAGGGAGTGTAGAACATGATGGCTCACTGATAGAGAGATTAGAGGAATCACAAAGCAAGGAAGTATAAGAGTACATGGAAAGGGGTAAATAGAAGGTAAAGAGCAGGTGGGAGAGAGGCACAGAGTAATGGACCAATGAGCTGTGTATAAGAGAAGCAGATGTGCAATGAGGCTGGATAAAGAAACGGGTAAAGGAGGAATGAATGGGACAGAAATGTTGCAGGGAGGAAAAAGGAGTATGGTATTGAGTGCAAGGACAGAGTTGAGATGAAAAGTATTCCTTGCTGTGTTACTGTAAAACCAATATGTACAGTATGTGTGTTATGTCTAGAAAGTGATCCCGGCTCGCAGTTAGGACACGAAAAAAGAAAAAGCATAAAACATCCTCCGAACAGACCAGTTTAAAGACAGCCTCAGACATACAAGTCACATGCTACGAACTCTGTGGCTGCCAAATGACCTCAATAAACACAGCAGTCATAGTGACTTTCTCTAATCAAAACTGAGATCAGGGCTCAGTTCGTGGGAAAGATAGCGTAAGCATGGGGCTAATAAAAACTTAGTGTTAGAGATTTGTCATGTGCTGGGCTGGGGACAAAAGTAATATGATATGGGTGTAATGTGTTAAAAACATAAACTGTTTTGTGATTAGTCAGCCTAAACCTGTAGTCGATCAAACTGACAATGACAGTCAAGCTGAAATTCTTCTCACTTTGCATCAGTATGTTTACAAAAATGGGTCAACTGTGGTGAATTACATATAATTAATGCTATGTTATTAAGTTATGTGTTAAGTTGTTATAGCTTTTAAGCATTGCAAGCCATGCTTTAGAGTATAACATAACAAATATAACACATATGAAGCAACACTTACCAATTTGCTGTGGTGGTATTTGCAATATCCACAATACTTGACATTGTCAGCATCTGATCCTTGCTCCTCACATAATAACCCTGCAAACTGGGCACTGCAGTAACAAAACAAAGACAAAAGAGTTGAAGGAAGCAGAACCCCCCCCATTTTTTTTAGCACTTTTTGCACAGACAACAATACACCATAAAATGTTTCCTCTTGTGTTGTTAAAATTAATATTCACAGTGCTATCGTTCTATTTCAGTGGTTCCTAAACATAAGGTCGAGGTCCAGAATGGGTCATGGAGCTGCTTTTACTCGGTAACCAAACATCTTGAGTAAAAGATATGATAATATTCATTTTATTAATCAACATAGAAGAGTGATCTCTGGAGTTGTTTAAGAAATGTTGACGGCAACAAAGCCATGTGAAACATAGGAGAAACTTCAACGTGATTTAGAAGTAACTGGAAAGAAAACAGCTTAAACGATGTAATAAGATGAAAAAAAAAAAGAAAAGAGGTACAAGACAGAAACAATGCAAAAGATTAATTCATAACATAACTGTCAATAAATGTAAATTTGGGCCCTGAGGAGATACAACATTTATCTTTTGGGTCTAATGATGAAAAAATTTATGAACCACTGCTCTACTGATCTTAACAGAAACAGAATAAAACCTGCTATTAATACTCATGTCTGAGTCTAAACCTGAGTCTGCAACAAAGAAAAAAGAAACAAATATATTCTTTGTCTGATGAGGATAATGTAGTGTAAGCAGGTCTCACCATGTGACATGGAAGGCCTGTCTGCAGCCATGTTTGTTGCAGGTCATACAGGCACCAGTGGCTGCTTTACTCTCTCTGCCCTGGTCCTCGCAGATGTAACACGTCTACGCGCACAAACAGAAACACAGTCAAGAAGGAGAACTTCTACTTCTGTAACAAAACTATTATTTATACATTATATATATTTAACACTTCTTTATCTACAGTAGATGTTTTTGAGACATGCTTCTTACCTTGTTGTAGCGCTCATGTGGCACAGACTGAAGTACAATGGGCTCCATAGTTGAGACGTTTGCAAACTCCACTTCAGGTATGTAAAGGGCACAAACCACATGGGCCCAGCCTGCAGAGACACAAAGACAAGAACCTTCAGCCTTTATGCAATCAGAGAAAAAAAATCCATCTGGTTTTCTGCCTTTATTCCCTTTCTAAATATAGAAGAAGAAGGCGAAAACTGCATCAATAAGCTCAGGAACAGTTTGTATGAACAGGTGAAACAGTCAGACTGTGACTATTGTGACCATTATTGTGACATTTGACTTCAGTCAACTTGGAAATTGAAGTTGCTAATTTACAAATGAAGAACCATATGAAGTTATAGTTGCATGAAAATACAAAAAAAATGCAGAAAAAATACAAAAACTTAATTATGTAGTAATTTCCATTTTGCAAGATTTACACAGAGCTTTTCTCTGTTCAGAGTAACTAAATTCAAAATATTACCAGACAAAACTGGTTGTGATTATTCTTTCTCACTTCTGCACTTATGTCAAGCTAAATCCTCCTAAATCTGAACCTTTAAATTGCAGATTTTTGCGATTACATAATTGCACAGGCTGATATTGCAATTGGGAATTGATACAATGTGCAGCCCTGGATTTAATATAAGTTTGTAGCTTATTAAACATACAAAGAAAACTTGGATTCCTCTTGTATAATCAGCACTTTGGTTAATATAAAATGTTTAATTAATGTTTAATTTAGAATGCTGCAAAAAGAGTAAATTATGTTGTTATAAAGCAGTCACTGTCAGTAAGAGAAGTATTCACAAACGGTGTCCCTTCTCAGTACAATCACTCTAAATCACATCTAGATGCAAATAATATTATATAATTTGCTGTTTTGTTGCCAGTATATGAAAAATTCACATAGTAGGGAAAATTATAACTGGAATAGAGGTTCATGTGATGCACCGCCCTGCACTATTACACATAAATTTCTGAGTTCAACTTTGAAACCTTGAGTCGTAAATGCCTTAATTTGTAGATTGGTAGTTAATCTATCTAAGTAGCCATTTATTGAGCCTTAACACACACACAGCTGCCTGTCAGTGAAGACAAACTGGGGGCGGTAGAATGACAGCGGGGCATGGTGAAGTGGCAACAGAATTGACGACGAGCTGAGGAGGAGTTGAAGGAGGTGAACGGGAGGTCAAATGGAGGTGGGAGTCTCCTGCCATGCTGGAGGTGTCTGTTTTTCCCCATAGCGGAAACAAAAACAGGCTTAAACTTACAGTTGAACCCCTGACCTGCCTTTGACCTGGTGAGCGGGACAGGGGAGGAGGGCAGAGGGCGGGACGGAAGGGAGGGAGCGGGTGTGAAATGGGGGCATGTTGTTGTTTTGAAGTCCCTCCAAGAATCTGGAAGAGGCCTATAAAACAGGACTATAAAAGTGGCAAAGCCTTCCTCCTCAAACTAAGCTTTGACACTGTTACCCCCCCTCAAATAAAAAGAAACATCTGATATGAACATCCCTTGTACTGTAAAGTTATCACAGCTTCAACAAACCTGAACTGCACTACAGATGGAAAATGGATGCAACTTTGCTAATGAAACCTTAAAATAAATAAAAATAAACAAGACTAGCATAGCAGGTAACAAACCCTGTGTACAGCGAAACCACATCCATATAATCAAAAATAATCAAAACAGAGCATCCAACTCTAATTCAAAACATTCAGACCACCGTCAAATATTTGGATGTTTCTTGGCACCGACTTGAGAGCAGTGTTCATTTCCTTTGAATGTTGTCATCTTCAATCTCTTGCTATAAGAAAAACACCAACATTTGACTGATTATCCACACCCTACGAATGGAAAAAAGGGAAGACATGTAACCACGGCCCGGAGACACATCTGTAAACTTTCTTTGGGTCTCTTAACTGCCCGCTACATGTCGAGATTATGGATCAAATGCCCATTTCAGACTAAATCCCGTTGCTGTGCTTTATTACTGTCCCACCTGAAACAACAGTCACTACCACACAGATCAACAAGTGAAGGGAAACTGACAAGAGTGGAGAAACAGAGTGCAGGGGAAAGAGACGGTGAGAGAAAAATGGGAGGAAGAAGAAGAGAGGGAGAGAGGGGTCATGGGAAGGGTAAAATAAAAGAGAAAGTAGTAAAACGGTGTGTGTTAGTGTTGTCCTGATGCCTCCCTGCAGGCCTGGACACAATCCCACAGCTGTGCCTCTCTCTCTGACGGACTCAAACACACACACACACACACAGAATATTTACAGTCTCCACCAAGCTGACCTCCCAATGAACCCGTAGAGGAGACTCCTCACAGGCCATGCACTATACCCATCCTGGCCCGCCCCCTCATAAACATACACACACACTCACACATACTCATAAAACATGGACTGGCAAGGACGGTACAGAGAGGCAGCGCACACAACAAACAGCAACATAACTCTCCCAGCACGCTCACACCCCTTAAACTTGCCGGTGACATGCAATTAATGACAAAATACACAAGAGGCGAAATGTGGGTGAGTACGTGAGAAGGGATCCTACCTCCGTTGTCAGTCCTCTTGAGGGCTCCGTCTTTGTGGGGACACAGCTCACATCTCTGTGGGTAAAGAAGAAACACTGTGTGAGGAACAACAGGTCAACCTCAGTGGCTTAGGGTGAGGTTAACACTCAAGTATGACAAATATGCCAGGGTTTGAGATAAGATGGCGAGTTACCCTGACTCGGCACAAGGCCAGTGAAGTCTGTGGGAAAAAAGACCTCAAAGCTAGCCACCTGAGGTCACTGGTAGTTATGATGTTAAAATGGGAGACAACTGTCATAATAATAAACTTTATTGCAGACACAAGTTCATATAACACAAGCATACAACATACAGGATAAATAGAATAAAAAGGAGAAACAGAATTTGTGCACATTTTGAGATATACAGACTATTGCACCAATGCCGTCTCAGCTCAGAAGTGAAATGATAGCAGCTTTTCAGGGGGCTGACTAGGGCCTCTATTATGTGGTTCTCTGATTTAAACAGGCAAGACATAAAATTAAACATCAACTGTCTTAATAGTGCCTCACTAGTTGGTACTCCTGTGGTCACAAACAGTTGACTGGCACTATACCACCTAGAGACACGAAGCAGCAACCTCAGTGCTTCATTGTAGACTACCTTGGGCCTCTGCAAACTCATTTTCTTACAGTGTGACCACAATTGAGCAGTATATAACAGTGTGATGTAGGTTCATACAAAATATCCTCTCTGTTAACTTTATACCATTATTGTATTTAGAGTAGAAGTAGAGATGGAAAGTAAACTGAATATTACAATATAGAATAATAAATTACAGAATATTAAAACACTTGACTAGCAGAGATTGACTGGACTGTTCATTGTTTCACTGTGTATGGATGGGTGTATTTCATTACTTTGACTGTGCAGCCCTGGTTGGTATGTTTGGGAATGGTTCAAGCAGGTATCTTAAATCCAAACTGACTCAGGGCTGCTACAACTGATTGCATTTAATGTATATATTGCATTGTATTGTATTTTAATCGTATTCTGTACTGAGAAGCACTTTGTGGCTCCCTGTCTATGAAAAGCACTCTATAAGTAAAATTTACTTTATTTACTTAATATAAGTGAAAGGGATCTGAACGTTTTCAATCTGTGACTATAACATTCAATATTTATAGTATGTTTTTCTCTTGTTTAGGTTTAATGTTTGTGCTTGCTACATCCAGTACTGAGTTAAGTCTTAATATGTGTCAGACCACAGGGTGAATTGTTGTAGCCTTGCCATAGCTAATGGGGAGCTGAAGAAATGTCTAATTATAGTTAAAGAATAAACATACACCACAGGATCAAGAGACATTCATTAATATAGAATTTAAAAAAATATAAAACCATTACTTTTATGTTTCATAATAGCTGAACAAATACAGCATAACTTTAATATACAAAGCTCATTATAGGGCAAATATTGGACAGAGAAACAAAATCAAAATAAAGAAATGTGGTTTTAGTTCTCAGTAGAAGAAGAACAGTGCCAAACAAGATGATGTCAAGAGAAGTCAACCAGTGTGTGTTTATTCTGGTAAATGGACATAACTGGGGGAAGCCGTGGCCTAGATGGCTGAAGAGTTGGCTTGTGACCGAAGAGTCTCTGGTTCAATTCCCTGGACTGGTGGAGAACTGTTGAGCTTAACCCCCCATTTGCTCCCCAGGTGCCTACCCACTGCCCCTAGCATGCAGTGTGACGCATGATCTAGTGATGGGTTAAAGGCAGAAGACAAATTTTGGTGTGTGGTGCATGTGCATGTTTACGTGAGCGGATTCTACAATTGTGTAAAAAATAGTACAATAATCTCAAATAATTCCAATATAATAATCATCTATTAGGCCAGTGTGAGACTGAATAGGTGTATGTATATGTCTCTGCACTGATGAACTGGCAACATGTCCAGGGTGTACCCCACCATTGCCCAAGGGTGGCTGAAATAGGCTCCAACATCCCCGTGACCCTTCTGAAGATTAAGCGGTTCAGAAAATGGAGATATTAGGCCTGACTGTTGAATGTTTCTGCAAATGGATTCTTTGGGTAACTATTTCTGCTTCTCTAAGCCAGGCAGTAGTCCTTGCTCCTCAACTCCATGCTCATAGTTGCTATTATTTACATTTATTTGACATATGTTATTGTTCCATACATTTATTATAATTTTACTGCAGGTTTAATATTCTCACAGCATAAAAGCAGGGCATTACATCAACTATGCAAGATATATTATCATGTGGATTGTAATGAATGATTATATTGATTATAAACATTGTAACTTACAAATCGTCACATACTTTTTTATTAAGCTGCCTGTGTGAGACTTGTTTTGGATTTCACTTTTCTCATTCTCATCCACTCACATATTAATTATAAGGGCAGAGAAAATATCATATTTTGCAAAGCTCACTACACCATGGGCCATTTGCCAAAATAATGTTACCTGGCTAGTATTAATACAACCATTTAATTCTGTTCACATTAATTTTCAAAATGTCAGAACTAGAAGTGTTCACTTCGTAACTTTAACCTACAGGAAGTTGTGTAACCTGTGCCGCAATTGTGTTTTTGTGACATTTTGCACCACTTTGGCTCCCAACAAAACAGGAGGAAGACTCTACGGGCTATAGTGATTTAAGGTACTGAACTCAAGTAAGGTGAAAGATGCTTTGCTTGGCAAGCTGAACAAATATTACACCATGTGGGTCATGCTAGGGTCAGAGTTTGCTGATGCTCCCATTGTGAAAACAGAAAAATATTGGCTGCTGACAGGTATTTGCTGTTATCTTAAGGCAGCTTCATGTTATTCTGATTTAACATGTTTTCTTGGACTTGCACAAGCTTCATTAGGCTCCATTTCCGTCCTAACCTCATTTTGTCAATGCTGATTTTCTTTTACATGGTTACTGAGACAGGAAAAATGCAATTAACCAATTCAATATTTCAGACTTTGCCCTGTGCACATATATTAGTGTAACAAATAGGTAGTCTTATACCACATAGTTGAATAAAGTCAGTGCTGTACTGATATATTCTGGACCTGGCCTTGTTCATAGCAACCTGAAGCTCAGTTAAACATGAAGATTTTGCTTCTAGTTCTGTTCATTTGGAAATTTTTGCAAAGAGTAAATGGTTTTATTTCCCAAAGATGCCCGTCTGCAGACTGGATGGCTTAATGTTGCCAAAGCATGGAACACACAACAAATGGTATCTGCAGTTGGTAAATGCTCCACACTCACATGGCGTTAATGATAATCTTTTATAAAGCTTTTCAATCAGGATTAAAAAATGTTGAAATGTGATGGCAACTGGTATGAAATACAGACCGCAAGCTTGGGGCAAAAAGGAGAACAGTATATGGCACATGTGAATGAAAATCCTGCGGGTGTGGGCAGTTGCTCTGTGAAAATTGGCAGTGGTGCGTGTTTGACATGATTCCTCCAGTTACCATTCCTTTGATACTGCAGCCTCTGCCAGGCAGTATAGATATTTAAGACGAGATGACAAACACGCTGGGATAATCCACATAAGCAACCAAGTGTAAATAATGGGTTAGACAATAACACTGTAACTGATACAGTAGTACGCTGTAATAATTACTTATTAGATATGTGTGAACACCATGTTTAGAGACATCAAAGAAAGCCCCATTATGGTCAATTCTGCATGGCTTCAAAGGCATCTGAACTATTAAACTTTGTCGAACAATATACCCTACATAAATGACTCCATTATATAAATGACACAGACAAAACAAGTCTGAAAACTCTAGTGTGATCACTGACAGGACAACCTGGTATAACAGCATGTTCTCTAATCAGCAGTTGTCTTGTGTCACCCAGCTCTGTTCTGAAGCCTCAAACAAACTACAGGACTCATAGCATGTCTACTGTTCTCCCTCCCTGCCCTGTGTCGCTTTGTATCACGACTAAATACCCACAATGGAAAACTCAAAATTAGGACACAATTTTTTTTTTTTTTTACATGTGTGTGCTTTATGAACACATCCACAATCATTTATACATGTACACAAATGTGTGTGCGTGAAAATAAATGTAGATATGTTTGTTTACATATATAATCTTTACTACTATTTCTTCTACAAAAGTAGGATGGCCATGAAAAGCCTTGATTTTTTCACAAACTACTCCTCTATTTAGTATTGCACTGGATAGTCTATATTTATATGATGATATTCATGCAACAAAGATTCACAAATTACCTTTTTGTTTGTTTAGCTTTTTTTCTGTGAGCAATATCGACACCCTTTTTTTTTTTTCCAAAAAAAAAAAAAAAGGAAAGAGAAAAGTGTATTTTGTATCAATGATGTACTGTGTAATATGTTTTGGGACTGTTTTGAATAAAATTTTTAACTAAAAAATAAATAAAATTAGGTCACAATAGTCCAATAAAAAATTTGTATTGCAATGTATTTTGGTAATGTAAATTTTTCAAGGTGAGTCAAAACCCCACACAAGCTGTCAAAAAACACACATTTATAAGGTTGAGGTACATTACAATTAGAATAGCTTAAAAATATAATGCAAATTACATAAAAAGGTTAATGTAAAAATGCAAAAACAGCCAAAACTGTTGTTAAAATGTATATGAAAGAAGATAAATGAAAAAGTCGCTGACAACACTTATGTAAAATGCTATGAAATAATTAAAGAAAACAGGAAAATAATGAGCTGTTTCATGGTCATGATCTGCACTGACTTAACTAACAAGTTACTACAAAGCTACCTGGACCCATAACAACCCGTGTTTGTGAAGAACCAGACATGCTGAGCTACAAAACACACAAGTGTCTATTACAAGTACATTCAGGGTTTCCTTGACAAAACTGCAGCCAATCCTTTCGCTGTGAGAATCCACCCAGTGTTTTGACTTCACCTTTGTAAGGATTCGTGTTATTTCTGCAGCGAAAACATTATGGCACAATCTGAACCCCTCTTGTATCATGACTTCATAGTACTAAAACCTACTACTCAGACACAAGCAGGTTAAAGTTGATGAGCTGAACACTTTTCATGTTGAAGAACCTCATGGAACTAGCACTGCAACATTAATGCTACATCCCAATATTCTGTTAAATACACATGCATATCTGTGAGACGGACAGCACCACCTAAGAGTGTGAGAAAGTAGATCATTTGTATTTAATATTGGGTTAGTGTGTCAATGGGTCAACTAATACATTACATGCAGGACAAACTACAACACACTGAATATATCTGAGACACTGCCGAGCCCTGGGTTGTATGACAAGTTCAAGTAAAAGGTGAAAACTATTTTAAACACGTCTCCCATGTTTTTGAAATGCCATATCGTCTCCAACCGAAAAACTGATGGCATCAAAGGTATCACAAAGTTCGCAGTGGGGTACTGATTTATCAAATATACTCGATGTTTCATGGCTTGTTCTATGTGGAAAGTAGTACAAGACCCTTAGGCAGGAGGTAAAGCACGTTGTCCACAAACCAGAAGGTTGGTGGTTCAATCATTGGCTCATCTACGTGATGAGGTGTCCTTGGGCAAGACACTGAACCCTATGTTCCTGCCATTTGAGCAGCCACTGCAAGAGCATGAATGAGAATACTATATTACCGCAGTTCATTTGCTATATTGTAAATATCAAGTACCAAATGTCACGCAAATTGTTTAAGATGCTGGCTTAAACAATGGCTCTCTTCCTTTCACAGAGACACATTTATTTTAAATGGGCTGACTACAAGTGTAATTTACAGAGAGCACTGCATTATGGGTCAGTGTTTCCCATTAGACTGTGGCGCCCCACAATAGCTTTGCTCTGCCACAGTTTTATAATCCACTGAAAATACTATGCAGAGTCAAGTCTTACTTAACCATGTTTTTAATGAAATAAATTAAGTCTCTCATGAACTTGAGTTCATGCTCTTAATGTTATAATGCAATATCAATGACAATGAAACTAATCATACAAGCAATTTTTTCCAATATTACAAACACGTATGTTCACACCTGTATACAAAATACAACACCGGACCAGACCCTCAACCACCGGCCTCTGAAACCATGGAAGCCTCAGCAACAATGGAGAAATAATCCCAACTCACTGAGATGAGATGAATATTAATTTTAACAGCAACACTACTGTCATTGGTTGTGTTTTGCCGACCAATTATCATTAGCAAACCTGGTATTAGTAATAAAGTTGGTCTTTTGATAAACATATATATTATTTCCCCACAGAAATTTGATATCAGACAATTGGCAACTAAGGTAAGATGCCAGCAGGTCCTCTGTGTGTCACTGTGTGTTTCACGCAGACAGAAATTGGTCTGTGACAAAATATCCATATTACCATCAAAACAATCAGACTAAGTGGACTGGCTGTGGTATTGCAGTTAGTTTGCACTCTATGATTGTTTTAAGGAAAATATAAATTAGTGCTGGACAATTAATTGAACTGAAATCATGTTTCAGTCTGTAAAAGTATATCATGGCAAAAGGCTTCAATTTAAAGGTCCAGTGTGTGTGTCTTTAATTTCAGACTCAGTGACACTAGGCAAAATATACAAATTAGTTAATATTATAAGGCTTAGAATTTTCCAAGATAATTAAATGAGCTGACTCAAATTACAATATTGTCAACAATAACAACAACAACTTTTTCACCAAATCGAGCAGCTCTGATCTAATGCATGTTGTAGACTTGTATCTTAAAGTGTAACATCTCACCATGACACAGTTTATCAGAAACCTTCGCAAGTAGTTTAAAATAGCGTTCAGCTTGTAAGGGGCAGGTACATATTTAACTGTCAGTGTCATCGGTTACATTTTAAGTACGAATAGGTGTTACAGGGCCGAAACAGTTGGTGGCGGTATGGAAGGAATTCTGTTGCTGTCCAACAAACGCGGAAGTCAGAAGACAAACCATTACCTATCTGTTAGCCTGTCTGAGGCAAAGAGAAGAAGAGAGACCTTCGTTGTCCCTGATATATCACCCAGTGGTTTGGTCGACAAGATGAGCCTGTGCCGTGAGGATCCGAGGCTTTTTAAAGAGACAACGGGAGCGCCGTTTATGTTTTTGTGGTGATTTACCCACTTCCGATGTCGGAATGGTGATGAGGTCACTTCTGGACTCGGGCATGGATTGCATTCACATGGCATCGTACCGTGCTGGAGTATGGGTGGCCCAGACCCAGGACCACCTTCTCAGGTGGACTCAGGCATGGTACTCGAGCACGGAACGGTTGCATTCACATGGACAAAATGAAGCGGACTTGGGTACATAGCATACTAGGGTGCATACTTGGGTACGGACTCAAGTATGCTGTGTGAAAGCGCCCTAACTGTACTATGTTTCTCCCTTACATCCAGTGCAGTTTGGTAATGTAACAACACAAAGCTGTACAATAGTAAACACTGCATGCATTTCCTTCCTTATTGAATCCCCATCCCAATAAGTCATTGCCCACCCCAATGTTTCACTGAAAACACCATTACATGCCCACTGAGTAGACATTGGGCAGCCTGACACAACCTTGAACCCCTTTAACAAACCTACTGATGGTGTAACCTGTAACACAGTACCATTTTCTTGGCACACATATCTGTAAACGATACCATTGTTGAAAAGCATGAGGTTCACCATCTTCTGCCCGAGTACTGTTCTTCCAGAGGTTTACTCATAAATGATGGATGGATAGATAGATGAACAGTGTGACTCACCACGCGGGCTGCTCTCTCCTGAGATTCACATTTTCTGCAGAACCATGGACCGGTGGGCACCTGCACAATGCCATAGCAAGCTGCAAAGAAAAAAAAACAAGGAGGGAGGATAAGTAGGTTAATGACACAGACACCCATTACAACCACAACTGAACTTTATTCCCCAGAAGGCAGTCACACAATGATAACAAAACCACAGTGACACGTGGCAACACACGACAAACCTGATGACACCTGATAACACATACCACACCCTCTTCACTTCAGTATTTTACTACTGCCAGAAGGATAAACTAGCTCATGTGGTATGAATGTAGAGCAGAGTAATGTTGTGATCTGACAGACTGCTGCTGTTTTAGCATCACTCTACTGACAACACACACAGTTTGCCTGCACTAGAAAATATTTTAAGCTCCTGAGATAATGGTAGAATCTCTGATTATGCATTGTTAATTAATGCTAGCTTCCACAAGAATGAGTAACATGTTTGAGTATGTGTGAAGTCAGATTGTCTATATTGGGTAACTAGCTAGGCAACATTAACTAATATTTACTTACCTTCACCCAGGAATATATATGGAAAAAAAAGCTGCTACATTTCAGGCTGATTTTTATTAGCACAGCCGCAGTAACTAACAGAATTTGCTCAGCGGCTGAAAGTATGTCAGACCGGACACAATCATCTAAATTTCACCCAAATTCAGTTCTTCATATGTTATCATGTTACAACCTGATTTCACTGATGTGAAAAAGCTCAGACTTAGATGTTGCAGCCCAGGTGGCACTACCCTAAACAGCCTACCTCTACACATTTTCAGATTATCTCTGATCTGACCAGAGCTCATAATCCAATGGAATAAACAGCCATAATCCAGATTCCTGAGAAAACCCTGTCCACCCCCCCAAGGTTACTGAGTTCAAATGAAGAAATGGCAAACACACGTGCAAACACAACATTGAGTGCAGGTTGGTTAATATACACAGAAAACATAATATACATTAGAACACAGTAGTTGTTCTTAAAATCTTATGTCACTGGTTTCCATGATAACTGCTGCCACAGTCACTATGCAATGAAAATGCTGTTGTTATTTTAACTTCTTCACAGTCATTCAAAGAAGAGCCAATGCACTAAAGTGACATGTTTTTACTCAACATTAATTAGTTAATGTATGCCAGGGATTGCAGTCAATAGTTTATTATATTGCATTCTAAGTCTTAGTAGGTTTTATTTTACCATACATCTAAATATGTTGTGAGTATGAACATTAATGTTGGAATTTTGTTATTAATTAATGTATATTATTTTTTTCTGTTATGACATAATGTTTATGCTCCATACCATGTATTTGGTGGTAAGTAAAAGAAATTAAAATTAAAATGAAATGAAAAACAAACAACCTATCTTTAAACATGAGGTTTCACAGTAGGAAACTGACGTTTACTGTTTATGGATGCTTCCTCCTCAGTTAAACAGGGAAGTAAAAACTGCACAGCTGGAAAACTGAAACTACAGTCATGCAGGATATATTGGATACTGAAAAACAATTTAATGATGAAAGTATAGCAAAGCTAAGTGTTCCACTGACAACTATATTATGTATGTTTTCCAGTGTTATATATAGCATGAACATTGGAGACTTGCCCAGCCTCAGTGAGACTTGCAAACCTCCATTATAAATCTTTTTATAAATTCCATCACAAAATAATCAGAAATACTAACACATATTCAGATTGTAAATGTTACAACAGACTAATGTCTTTTGTCCCCTCAAAAGAACACAAATCAGTTGCTGCTTCACAAAGTAAAGAAGGATTAAAACATCTGATTTGCATCATGCTTGGTGAAGACATTGTAGTGATGCTTCAAAATATCCATATTAAAAGGTACAGTAATATAATAATACTAATAGCACAGTTACGATACAGAAAGATCCCAAGAAGCTATACTAACTGACTAAATAGTTTAAATGCATTTAATCCTGCACAATACGGCAATGTTAATGGTCCAAAACAAATACTATGCATTTCATGACAAATTTCAACACCAATCTGGCATTCTTTGAACTTTGCAGCATCGATCCAAACTTGAAGATTTTTAACATCTGTTATATTTAGCTGCACAATAAAACAGTCTTATTTGATAAAGGAATTCTACATACATTCTGAGCTATGTAATTACTGTTAAAAAGTACCTATAGGTGTAGTTACACTGACAAGCATTGGCATGGTTTGACATTAGTGTGCTTTGTGTTGTGTTGTCCCCACTCTGTTTACCTAATATGCACATGGCTGGCTGTTTGAATGACACTGTCAGGGGTAAACTTAGGTAACCGAGCAAGGGCTTGACAGGATTGCTTCCCAGCCAAAGTGCTGGAAGCCAATAAAATTATCACCAGAAACACGTTTTTCTGCTGATGCCATGCCACATTTCCTATCCCTGCTGTGAAATTACAACTCCTGAATAAGTTGTCATCTCAGTTCAATGATGTTTTGAGTGTTTGTACGTGATCTAGGGACTACACCTAATATCACAAACCCACAAGTTGCAGATATAATATTTACAAGTACGTTTGCACATTTTCACAAGAATCCCTGTCTCTGCATCTAGCAACACAGTTTCTCAAGGCGATAGGTTGTAAAAGATAGTTAAGTGTGCATAAAGCAGCTCCTTTTCACCACTCACAGCCTACCAAACGGGCAAGGCGAATACAAAGCATACGTTGTGGCCTGTCCGGCTGCATGGCTTAAGCCTGACCTCAGCCTGGCCTTGGTGAGGGCAGGCGGAGGCGGAGGCTCCACACACGGCTCCATAACCTTGCAACAAGACAACGCTAACTAGCCCGTAGGCTAACTGCTAGCTCGCAGCTCTGCTAACAGCTTACCTTGATGCACGGCTACGTTGCAGCCATGTCCGTCGCAGTAGACTAACGGATTTTCTGCCCAGCCTCTCTCGTCTGAGCAAACACAACAACCCCCGATCATCTCCTTCATATTATTCGTCGAGAGCTCGTCGTCCGCCGCCAGACAACGCTCGCCGGAGACCATCTACGAAGAAAGCGGACATGCGGAGGAATACGACATAAATATGAACCGAAACCTTGGCTGAAGACACCCCTCTTTCCACTGCTACGCCGCTTTAAGTCCCACTCTGTCGAACTGTCATGTTTTAAATGTGTTTACGTCCCTTTTCGACACAGTATTTTTTTCACCAAAACATCCACTTCACAGCAATACGGTGAGGAGAAGAGGGGGGACGTCGTAGAGAACAGGAAGTGCGTAACGACGTAAGGCGCGTATGTGCGCGTGCCCCCTGACAGGAAGTAAAAGACAGATGTGATTGGTCCGCTGGAGTGCAACGTTCCATTTTGGTTCCACATGGCCGAGTTGCTTTGAAACTTTGTAGTTCACTGTCAACACTGGAGTAGTATGGAGGCAGACAGAGATGTGGCGTGATCCAATTTATTTAATGAGAGCTGCCAAGTTCTGCCTACTGGCAAAGAGCGCCTCTCAGAAGACAGATGTGTTTGGACTGATTTGTCCTTTAGCAACTATTTAATGTTACATAGACATAAAATTTGTAGTATTCAGAAAATGTAAGATGACACATCTTACATAGACATAACACGAGAACAAAATATAAGCATATACACTTATATTTTCTCTTCTACCTGATTTGATATGTCTTGTTTTTGACAAGTAACAATGAGGAGCAATTTCATA
>JAPQRP010000015.1:25034576-25046126 GCA_037367295.1 Apogon hyalosoma | reverse complement strand
TGTGTGTGTGTGTGTGTGTGTGTGTGTGTGTGCGCGCGCACATGCATGCTACGGTAAAAATCACGAGTCGTGTGCAGAATGTGCACATGCGCACAGAAAAAGGTTGTAGGCTAAAAAAAATATATTGGCTATGCATGACATCAGCCATATAAACACCAAATGTCTAAAATACAACTATAACACGTTCAATAATAATTCAATTCCCTTATCGTGATCGGGACTTGTTGATAGTAACATACAAATACAAATCAGTTCACTAATGTAGCTTAACATCATTATATTTTTATCAAAAATAAATTTTATACTCTCTCCAAAATATCCCATTAAGATTCATATAAAAAAGGAGATCAATATATTTTTTCCAAATACATCTATGTTGAATAAAGGTTTAATCTAAAGCGAAACCCTAAATGAAATCGTGTGGGAAAAGCAGCCCTGACTCTGCATTTTTTGCCTGTCCAATCACTGTTCCTATTGTTTTACCGGGGTGAAAAGAAGGCTAAATTTCAACAGGGATTTTCCAAATGAGCATGACGTTCCACATGAATACGAGTTCTAGTATGAGGGTAGAAGGTATTTTAATATTTTAATAAACTCTAGCAATCGCGTGCGTAAGTACATGTTAATAGTGCTACAGCCTGCATACTTCAGTTCACACACACACACACACACACACACACACACACACACACACACACACACATGCAGCAAATGAAAATAAAAGAAAAAGAAAAGAAAAAAATCTAAAAATGTCAATGAATGTATCATGGTTTATCCAGTCAACTGAGTACAGAGCAACATGCAATGTGAACAAATATTGTAGGATAAGTAGGTCAGGTCTATAGGCTACCAGCGAGGAAAAAAATCATATGGAGGAAAAGCTAGAGCCAACAAAAGCAGATGAGTTGAGCCTTGGTCAGGGCAGGAGCCTAAACGTGGAAAAGCAGCTCCCCAAGTGTAAAAAAACCAAATGTTTTTGTTTAAGCTGCAGCGCCATCACAAAAAAATGAAACCGTCTAAAAAGCCGGACTGTGGAATCATTTTACCAGCATCCAATCGATTGCATAGAAACCACATGCATTTTGATGTGGACTGAAAGGGAATAGCACAATACATTCCAGTCTTATCATGACACTTTGCAGATTTCGACAACCTACGATGATAATACACGTACTGTGGGCTGAGTGGCTTTATTTGGCTTCTGAAATATGAACTTGTCATAAATGCGTTATTTACTCAAACAGCGGAGATGTGGGCACAATTGTTAACTATTGTAATGGTAGGGTGGGGAGGGGGTGGGGATGGAATATCCATTTTTATTGCATCACCTGTCAGCGGCGTCCAATGGGCGTCGTCTCTCAGGGCATTAATTGATGAAGGTGTCTCCAGACTGGCGCACCTCCCCTCTCTGTCATTTTATTTGTGGCTCAACCAGCAGCAAGAATAGCAGCTGCATTTTAGCTCTTATTCTGTTTCTGTCTCTCTCTCCCTCTCTCTCTCTCTCTCTCTCTCTCCCTCCCCTCCACCCTCACTACTCCCTCTCCTTCTCTCTCTCTCTTCTCGTTATTTTATCCCTCTGGCTGAAGCAGTGGTGTACACCTACCCCTCGTCCTGCTGCCGTCCAGAGGGGAGTGGAGCCGGCAGAGGCAGGTAGCAGCAGCCCCGGCTTGGTGGACGCATCCGTCGCATTCCTCCACCATGCCGGACCGGGGCAAGAGGCGACGAGTGGATGCTGTCGGCTCATTCAACCTAATAGACACCGGCAGCTCCATTTAACTCTGCATGTCAAAGTTTGCAGTTTCATGACGCAGCAGCAGCAGCGTGGATGGCTTAAAGGTACGAGCAGGATGTCTTAAGCTCGCATCCCCATGCCAGTAAATGGTATATCCACAATATACTGAGTGGCTTCATGGATTAATACATTATTAAATATATAAACCATGGGAGACCTGGAGTGTGGCTTTGAGGAAATGCAAGGAGTGAGACTGGGATACCTGCTCATCAAAGGCAAGCAAATGTTTGCTTTGTCTCAGGTCTTCACCGACCTTCTGAAGAACATTCCTCGGACCACCGTGCACAAGCGCATGGACCACCTGAAGGTGAAAAAGCACCACTGCGACCTGGAGGAGCTGAGGAAGCTCAAAGCAATAAACTCTATAGCTTTCCACGCCGCTAAATGCACACTCATATCGAGGGAGGACGTGGAGGCTCTGTATATCTCCTGCAAAACCGAGCGGGTGTTGAAGTCCAACAAAAGGAAAGCGAAAGCGGTGTGTTCCCCCGAGGGTGAGCACGCATCCTCGGAGCTCCTCCATGCCGACACCGAGCTGTGGAAGGAAAAAGTTTGGTTTAGTTTGCACGGTGTCCCGGAAACGCTCACACTTCACAACAAACCGGGCAGGAGGAAAGAGCTGACTCCTTGCCTTACCGACTCCAAACTACCTCAATTTTACCACAAATCCAACGGGCGGGATTACCGTTCAGCGGCTAAGTCCAGTCACAAACACTTCAAAAACTATGAAACAGCTACAATAACAGGGAACCGCGTCACTTTGAGCCAAAGGCACTCGTTTTTCCGCAGCGCGGTGAGCCGGCAGCCGGTGGTGCTTCAGTCCGCCATAGCTGCTCAGTCCAGGCTCTCGCGCTCAGCCGGCGACCTACTTCACAAAAGGAAGAGGAGGCGCGAGGGGGGCGGCGGCAGAGACGGCGCGAGGCACTCCTGGAGCAGAAGCAGACACGCGCACCACCACTTACCACCGGTGCTGCTCGTGCAGCCCAAATCCTCCGGCAGTCACGGAACTTCTTTCGGCGCTTTTCACCTCAGTCCGGACTTCTACCTTGACCCGAGACCTCACCATCACCACCAGCACCACCATCATCATCACCACCACCACCACCACGAGCCCGCTTTCCCGGAGAGCTACAGCAGCGACACCACCGAGTCCAGCACCTACTCGGACCGAGCCTACCCGGACTCGGACTTCGGCTCGGGTCTGTCCACCACCAGCAACTCTGGGAGCTCCGAGGAGGAAGAGGAGGGGGAGGATGAAGATGACACTCAGTCGGAGAGTTCAGAGGTCAGCTCGGATGAGGAGGAGAGCTCGACTCAGTCCGACTCCAGCTCGGTTTCGAGCCGCGTGTCCGTTCAGAGCATCCGGTTCAGACGGGCCCGGGTCGGTTCTCTGGCCAAAACTCTGGGCCAAAACTCTTCGAAAGCACCTTTAGTCCTGCAGCCCACGTTCCACTACAACAACCCACAGCCGCAAGACAAACCGCCCAGGACCCTCTGCCATGTTGTCACCTCCCAGACAGGAGACCCCAGGCAGGAGACACGGCAGAAATGTGAATTTACACGCAGTGGGTCTAGAAGGGACTCGGGGCCCTTACAGCCCCCCAAATTCAACCCGAGTGTCGTGGGGGAGAGCTTTTTCACCGACTCCAAAAGGGAGAAGGTGTCCGAGGCTGATCCAAACACTGCTGACCCCCTGGATGATCCGGGCCCTTATTCAAACCACACTAAGGCCTTCCACTCTCCACGCAGGGCCCCCACTAAGTACCCCCCAGGACTGAGTGCGCAGTGCGACCAGGACAAAGACGCAAAGATCCCCAAAAACAACGACAAAAGAGAGGTGAAAGTCACTAGTGCAAAACTGCCCAGTCCGCTGAAAAAAATAAAGACTGAAGCTGAGGAGCCTTGTGCTGTGACCGCTGGCCCCCACCCGGACATCAGCTGCAGGACAACCAGGACCCCCCCGTTCAACCTCCACAATGTGAAAATTAAAGTGGAGGAAAGCTGTGATGAGTATGAGTACCAGAGCCAGGCCAGTGGGGTCAGATGTAAGGGCGATAAGGCCGAGAGCATCACTGAGCAGTATCCCAGCGGATGCATCAAACAGGGGGACTTTTTTAACAGCGGGATTAAAGTCACAGACAAGAGCCCTGATGTGGCTCCCAAGTCCCCCTCCTCTGGTCCTCAGGAATGCACCAGCACCAGGGACTCCCCGTGCGTCGAGGAGGGGGATCAGAGGAATAAAACCTGCAAGGCTCCGGTGTTGGGGAAGAAACCCAGAATTTCTAGGACGAAAACAAAACAAAACGTGGTCAGGGCCAACAAGGCTGCCTCCTCCTCCTCCTCTTCCTCCTCCTCTTCCTCCTCGAGCTCTTCTTCTTCTTCTTCTTCTTCTTCTTCTTCTTCTCGTTCTGCAGGCTGTGAGGATGCATGCACGGAGGATTTACCGAACAGACGCAAACGCACCACTGTAGCGTCTCCTGCAAAAATGCCCTTTCGTTTGATGGCAAATTTCCCATCCCCGCCGTCGCTGGTTGTTGGCAGCGACGGGGATTTGTGTCCTGCTTACTCCCTGAACTCACTGAGGGGCCGCGGGCCTCCCCCTCCGTCCCACCCCGTGTGGAGGTGGCAGCCCGGCGGCCAGATCCTCCCTCCCCCACACGCTCAGAGAACTAGGAAATACTGAAGTAAAACAAAAGCCTCCACCGTGTCCATCTCCAACCTAATCGTAGCCTGAGTCTTAACATGCGCGCACCAAAAAGGCTCGCAACTCTGTCGGTTTTTATTATGATTTCCCCTTTTTTTCTGCTAATGGATTTACATTCCGCTTTGTTTAGAAGTTTGATCGAGGAAAACCACACAACATCCCCCTTTGGAGCCTCAGAAAACGCCCACAGGACTGTGAGACACTGCTCCTGGATTTCTGCTTAAAACTTGTTTTTTTTTTCTTAAATAAGCTATCAATCCTAAGCAATATTTTAGGTTTTGATTATTATTTTATTGTGTTTACTTGACTTTTCCTCCGAACTCGATTGTTTCCACTTCGGTTTTTAATGCTCGACCTGTTGGATTGTATGGTTTCAGGGTTTCAGTGGTGTGTGCTTTGTCTGAAAGAGGAAGAAAGGTTTAAAAGAAAAAAAAAAAAAAGAAAAGAAAGAAAAAAGAAAATCACAGCATTCCTTGGGATGAGGTTACTCTTGATCTTTTTGTCTTTTTGAGGCTGATCACAAGTTTGACTTGGTAAATCAAAAAAAGAAGAAAAAAGAAAATCAGGGTGTCCCATTTTGTGCCACTTGGTATATTTTCTATATCAGAGCTGTGTTTTCTTTTATGACTGTCATGCTGAAGTTGGTCAATATGGCCAATGTGTCCCAGTGTTCCGTTCAGACAATAATTAAAATTGGTTTATTATGTTTGTCTATAAATGCTCACAGTCAAGCCTTTATTAGATTTGACGGGATTTGATTCCTGGTGGTTGTGGGATTTTTTTTTTTTTTTTTTTTCGAGTGCTTCTGATCTGGTTTTCAGTTCTGTTTCTATTTCTGCGGAGTATTTCCTGGTTTGCATATGTGTGACTGTGCACAGACGCAGGCCCAGACACAACACAGGCCTTATGTACAGACAATCAAAAAGAATAAGGCTCAGATCTTTTATAGCACGTTGGGTCTCACTTGGCCACTGCTTTTTTCTCAGTATTCATGCTTGCCAGGATGAGTCTGCGTTTATGCTGAACATTATTGCAGAAAATGTATAACAATAAGATAATAACGACAATGTCCAAGAGGAACGAACGGTGGGATCTGACTCCAGAGTCACAGTGGAGGGAAAAGCAGCACCAAAACAGCGTGAAACACCTTGGAGCCCGGTGGCTACTCAGAAACAATGCAACAAAGCACAAGAGATAGGCTTAAATGCATTGCACTTTGATACTGGTGGGGGTCTTGTTTCAGCTTTAGGCTTTTCTGATCAGTCAGTGAAATGATGTCTGAGAGACGCTTATTTAAAGAAAAAAAAACCCCACTAAAGATAAGATGCAGAGCCCAATCTGGATTGATCTGAGTGTTAGGAATCACTCACGTTAGCCTTAAACCATACCATGACAAAAGGTGATTTCTTGACTTCCTGCTCCAATTTTCCTGAAGCCACTGTTTGTTTGTTTATTTGTTTGTGATTCTGTCTTAAAGCTGAAGCCAAGTGTCTCCATGTGGGCTTACATCTTTCCCACACCGGAAATACAATCATTTTTCTGTCGATGTTTTATTTATCAGATGCATCCCCACCTCCCCATTCTAAATCTAGCCTTTAAATATGGCCGCTCAGTGAATGTAGTCCCCCAGACCTGTTTTTGTTTTGCATCCAAACTTCAATTTTACGCATATTTCAACCAGGGTAAATCAGCTGGTTCGGTGTTAGGTGTTGTGCGTAAAAGTGTACATGTTTTAATGGCAGTCCAGGACGCCTTCTGCTAATTGGCAGGCTTTTCTATCTGTGACAAAGAGAGGCCCAGCTTATGGCGAGCCAGATCACAACAAACCCAAAGCCCGTGAATGATGTCAGCCTCCTCATAAGCACAGCAAAGGGTGCATTCACTGAAAGGATTGTAGAAACTATTTAATGGGTGATTGTAAAAAAAAAAAAAAAATGTACAAAAATCTGCTGGCTATATAAAAGTGGGTACATATGGTAGAAGTTTACCCATGTGATGAAAGCCCCACCGTGTTTCTGAGGCTGTAGCAACAACTCAAACTTGAACTTTTAGTCTCGCCTGTAAACTGGTTATTTCTGACGCTATGACACGATCTGGTGTGTGCGTTAAAACGGAGGGGGTTGTGCAGGGTTGAGGTGATGAGGGAGGGAGAGGGGGGGTGTTGCTGTGTTGCAAGAGAGAAGCTTTCAACCTTTAATCCGCATGTCAAAAGCATAGGCTGCTCGGCATAGGAAGAAGAGGAATAGCCTGCGCCCAGAGTTGCGGGTTTGCCCCCCTGACGCACCAGCCTATTCTCACGCAGGACTCACAATGCACGGCCGAGGGACAGACATGGTGGTAATGGCCTGTTGGGAGGGCCTTTCCACCGTTAAGACAAATAGCTATCTGACAGTGACGCTATCAATGTAAACAATTGCATCGTGCAGCATCAATAGTCTGCACCCCCCCACACACACACACACACACACATACACACACCTCCTCATCCACTCATCCACTTCGCTTTTTTGATACAATACTTGAGGTCAGGTTTTTGACATGGAATTTGAAGTCACTGGTTGTTTATATGAAACTGAATATTTATTTTTGTGAATTTTTCTGGGGTTTCTTGTATATTGATTTTTGTTGTGAACATATATATAGGACAACTGCACTCGTAATGGAAACTTTAACGGTGGTTTTCTGAAGCACTTTCCCTTTCTTTCTTTATTTTTTTTTTTTTTTTTTTTTTTTAATTATGAAGCATTCATTAAACGCGACTGAGTGTATTTATCAGAGTGTGTGTCGTTGTTTTGCGTTAAACGAGTATTCGTTGTTTGGATGTTAATGACTGAAAGAGTATCGACGTAACTATAGGAAACAGAAGTGGAATAGGTTACAGATTTTACGAGGGTTTCCTCTGTTTTTTTTTTTTTTTTTTTTTTTTTTTTTTTTACTTTTATTCAGCTGGTTTTCATCGCTCCTTAGTATATCTTGCCTTAATTTGTCATATACTATCCTCAACCTTATAATTCAGTAAATTCATAAACGTTTCAAAGGAAAAAAAAACCACATTCATTGCTCAATTAAATAATAATAATAATAGAAAAAAATCGTGGTTTGTCCTGGGGCTAAAAGGTTTCACATTTACAATGGAGGAAACCCCAGATGTACAATACAACGCTGACAGTTTAAAGTAGCATAACAATAGAGCTAATATCCCTCAAAGATGGCAACATATCTCCTGTTTGGTTCAAGTATGATAAGGAGGAGGAGGCTTGGTGGGGAGGAGGGGGGGTCCTGGTGTGTTTGATGGGTGTGGGGCGGAAGTAATGGTAGGCCTGCGGAGCCTGTAATAATATGAGGCGAACCACAGACATTTACGCATACAGTATTTCCACTGCGCATGAGGTCTTGGAAGCCTACTTGGTTAATACATGAGGTGGGGAGAAACCTCAAGGAGCCGCTCCTGCAGGGACTGGGAACCTCTGAGCAACTTATAAAACAAACAGGCGCGTCTTTGCAGGAATCACGTGCGTAAAGATGGCCAGCGTGTCCAAACAATTATAGCTCCTGCGATAAACGTCCATGAGTTATGGTCCCATAGCACTAATAGAAATGTGTACTAGATGGGGTTATTATAGAAAACTGAGAGTATAGAGCAGAAATGCAAACTAAAAACACGCTGCAGGTAAATGCTGTATGGATAAGGAGTATGAAGCTCAGTGGAGGACCGTGCAACTTTCTGACAAGTGTTGACCAGACTTGCCTTTTACTCAGTCTGACATGTTAGACGTGATGTTTCCCTGATTAATGGGACTCCACACTACAGTCCAGACCAGAGCCCCGCGGTTGATAAGGGGAGCCGGGGCTGGCAGGCTGTCTGGCCCCGGCAGGACTGCTGGAGCCTGGAGGGGCAGTACTGGGAGCAGAGAGAGAGCCATTATGCTGCTGCTGGCGTTTCAGGGTTAAATTCCAGTGCGGATTGGGAACCAGCAGACTGTAACTTCTATAGAATAGCGACAGAAAGGATATGTGGAACAAAGATGATCCAATCAGCTGCGTAAGAGTTTGGTTTTCATGAAAATGATATTTGGCAAATTGTTTTTATCTCTCAGGGACGGTTTCGGTTGTGAAGTTGTGGGTAAATGCTGACGGACACGTGTAGCTTTAGTGTCAGCACTTTGCATTGATCTTTGAGACAATTAAATACACGGAGGCCGATAAAAGCTGTCAGGACGTTTTATGTTGAATCCCTCAACTGTAAAGTATTTGCCCGTCACTCACCCATTCACATAAGGTCACTCACAAATTCATAATATTTTGGTTTCATATATTAATAATGAAAACAAATACGCTGTTATAACCCACTTGGGGCTAATTTGTTCTGGAGGTATGAGTAAGTGTGTCTTCTGTGCAGGTTTGCATGCAACGATTTCATTTGTTTAGGGGTGCTCTCTCCATTTCATTCTTCCACTGTGTGTGTGTGTGTGTGTGTGTGTGTGTGTGTGTGTGTGTGTGTGTGTGTGTGTGTGCATACATTTGTGACCTGTGCTTTTGTGAAAACAAGAGTGTATTGAGGAGCAGAAGAGCCCCCCGAAACGGCTGTGAAAGATGAAAACCTCCTGTCGGTGCCTCAAATGTAACACTTAGACTCACCTTCAAAACGATCAGTTTTTGTAACCAGGCAGTTTAAGGGTTAAGTCATCTTCTGACTTTTAGACCAGGTCTGTTTTCGGATCTTCAAATGAAAAACTGTAAAATTAACAAGTAAAAACATCATTCTGCAGCACTAACAGGAAAAATTCCCCACGTTTACTAAAAAAACCAAACAAACTCCACGTTATTTAATTAAAGAAACGTTAATAAATAATATAACAATGTAAGGACTTAGATCACATAGATTTATCTGACCGTCCATGTTAAGTTTACGCCTAATATCTAGGCCTACTGAGCAGCATGGAGTCATAATAAAGGAATAGTAAACGTTTGGCTTGTTTGTCTGTGCGCAAATGCGTAACGCGTAAAGCTCAGAAGATGCATTTAACATATTAAAGTCAATGGGCCGATTAGCTCAGAACAATACAGAAAAAAATGTCTTATTTAGTGTAAAATGTGCAGGACTAGATTCTTATAGTGTATGTGTTTGACTTGAAAATGTGCAGAATTTCCATGAAGGTGAACCAAACTTTACTCCGATCGCTGAACCGAGGACCCCACCCCCCACCCCCTCCAAACACCCAAAGCATAGTTTTAGTTTTAGTCTCCAACATGACCTTACATGTGTGTTAAACAGAGTGGATTAAATGGACAATTAAATCCACTTATTTCTCTCAACACTCTGGCAGGACTTGTCTCTTTCATTGACTTTGGCATCCAACAGTTATAGGATAGAGACTTTTTAGTAAATTACAGGGAGCTGCTTTGTTTGGTCTTCTTTAGAGATGCTGACAAGAAAAAAAAATAGCTTATTCATTTAATTTTGTATGTTTTTTTTCATTTGCGTAAAATACATTTTGCATTCTATGTATTTTTTATTCCCTTGGTATTTTTCAATGTCTAGCATCTCTGTTAATTAAAAATGAAGAGTTCAAAGGTCAGTGCTCCATAACATTAAAAATATTCATGCAATCACTCAGCCATTACATAAGAGCGGAATGATGCGAGAGCAGAAGGAGGTGGGGGGGTCATCTGTTTTTTTTTTTGTTTTGTTTTTTTTTTTGGTGCTGGAGTTCAGAAAGTGCCCCTACATTACCATAAATTCATTAAAATCCCCAGTGAAACCGTTGTAAGATTTTGTATTTACCTTTCATTATAGCGTGGGGAACAGTGCAGAAACAGCGCTGCCTCTGCTGGGATTTAGCCGGGATGGTCCCGCACAGACTCGGGGTTAGAGGGAGGGATGGCTGCTGGTCTGGAAAGACAATGGGAAGTATAGCACTGGTACAGCTTTTCTGTTGAAATGAAACTTTAATGCAGTTGTGCCGGTTTTAAAGTGATGAATGTGGTATTGGGTAAAAATAAAAATTAAAAAAAAATAAATAAAAAGTGAAGAAGAGGAAGACGAATTAATTTCATCTTACATTTACAAAAAAATAGTGATAAAAATATTGCACTATTGTTATTATTATTATTATTATTATTATTAGTATTAGTAGTAGTAGTAGTAGTAGTAGTAGAAGTATTATACTGTTAATATTTCCTAACATGCATGCACCAGTTCAATCTGATAATATCTGAGCTGAAAACACTCTTTGGGAACCCACAGAGCTCCAGTCTGGTGGGTTTTCCTGGCCATAGTGGGTCTGGATGGGGGAGGAAGGGGAAAACCAGCACCAGAGGGCTTCTGCTCAGTCATGGAGCTCAACTCCATTTGTAAAGGCTTTTCTGCAGACAGGAGAGAGCCAGATGCAGCCCAGTGTTGAATGGAGCATGGAGGCTGCATAACTCATACAATTCAACCACTTATCAGCACCAGCTATGAGTTCAATAAAGAGAACAGTCGGAGCGATTAGAGTGATTAGATCCAACACTGATCACAGTCTCAGGGTAAACCACACACTGGCTCCTGACAATCAATAATTTAGCCTCTTTAAATACTCAAACCTAAAAGAATATTTTCCTTTGGCCTCTGCTGGCTTTATTGTGTTTGTAGCCTAAGGCTCCAATTAAAGCTTTATTTAGTCCCATGAATTATTCATCAGGTTTATAATTTTAAATCATTTGTTACAAAAACCAGATTAAACTTTATATGCAATTCTTATATAAATGTATGTTTAAAAGACTTTTTGGTTTGTAGAATAGGTATTATATTATATTATATTATATTATATTATATTATAATAGGTATCATTATTATTTATAATTTAATTTAATGAAATTTCAGATCATATACAGCCTAATGAAACGTCCTTGTGACCCACATTCTAAACACATGAAGGCTGAAATTCCTGTTGTTCATCTTGAAAACTGCTTAATCCTGTTATGTGGTTGAACATGTTTGAGCCTGTCTCTCATCCTGAATAATAATAATAATAATAATAATAATAATAATAATAATAATAATAATAATAAT
>JAPQRP010000015.1:24933529-24967965 GCA_037367295.1 Apogon hyalosoma | reverse complement strand
TCTCCCTTTGTGCAGTAATCTACACCTGGCTTTTCTGCCTCTGTCCATAATAATATACATTATATAGACTAAATGTCCTCTAAAATTAATGTTTATTTGCAACATAGTATAGCAAACTATTATATGATCAAATACAAATTAATTTTATCAAAAAAAAAAAGTCTCTGTTTTGAATGTCCGGGGTCGCCAGAAATGTGTGATGTAAAAATGGGGTCAGAGACAAAAAGGTTAGGAACCACTGTGATAGACTGTTGTGTGGAGAAGGGGTGGGATTAAATAAATTATACTCCCCCCCCACTCCTTTTCAAATATGCAAATGAAGTCATACTTTGTTTTCATGTATATGTTTTTGTCCAGGTTTTTTGTTTGTTTGTTTGTTTTGTTTTCTTATAATCTGTTTCATTTATAAGGACTAAGTAGGATTATTGCATATTCTGAATAAACTCAACTAAATTGTTAGTTAATACTGTTTTTGCTTTCTTGGAATAAAAAAACCTACATTTTTCAGCTTTACATCCTGTCTCTTTTTTGCTTAACTGTGTGGTCCTTCACATCTATGTGTAGTGTTAAAAGATCATAGTTTAGAATAAAATAGGTGTGCACAGTACAGCTGATGTACACAGTGCTAAATTGTAGTTGTATTCTCACAGACATTGTAAATTTATTTATAAACTATTAGATAAAAAAAAAAAAATCATTCACCAAACCCATTTTCATACGAGTCAAAAAGACCAAATGAAATGCAAACCGTTATTTGCAATTAAAATGTGAATGTAATAAGGAAATAATGTTGAGAGATTTCTTGATTCATCCTTTATTTTAACTCAGAAACACACTGAAGTAAAGGCTTCATGGACAATAAAGGAAATAGTGTCACTGAATCCCTGTCAGAGTGAGCGTTTATGGCTTTCCAGCTACACAGGAAACAGCAGGAATCCACTGAAGGTAGTAAAACTGTTATAATTATCAAACATATAACAGCCTGTGGGTAGGGTCATATAGACCTCATCCCCCTTTTCCAGCTGAAGAGCCAGTGCGTTTGACATAACAGAGTGGAGCACACTGTCACCATACTGATCATTCCACATCACTCTCTTGTCATTGTGAAAGATCCGAACACCCAGCATTTGACTGATTCCAGGGAGCTTCCATGTAGTGAATCTGAAGTAGAAAACACCTCGGACTGGAGCGGTGAAGATACCTGGATCAACAGAGAAGAGCAGTGAAACCTCCTCACCTTAATTCATCTGTAGAAACTGATATTGTTAAAGCTTTTACAGGGCTCCCACTCTCCCTGAAATTATTTTCCAGGACATTTTCAGCGGCTACAAAGACAAGTTATCACGTCGTACACTAATCCATTCCCCCTCATTCTTTGGAAGTATTCTTTTCTACAATTGTAATTTACATTTACCCAGATTGTTTCTATGTTTCTTACTCAGACATTTGATGTGCAGTCTATGGCTATAATTTATCAGTGAAAAATAATCGACAAATGTATCAGAATAATGGAAACACACCCTCAGATTACAGCGTAGCACTTCATTAGCCTGACAAACTGGAGTTACAATGTGAACATTTTTAAATCCAGGTTAAAAACCTTCCTCTTTTCATGTGCTTATGAATAAACTCTTTTCAATCTTGTCTTTTAAATGCACTTTTCTGATTTTAATGTCTTGCTTTACTCTATTTTAATTTTAATGTTAATTTTAATGTATGGTTTCAATATAATATATTTATTTCACTCTGAATGCCTTTTAAAATCACATTTTATCTCTGATGATTTTAATGTCTTTTACCCTTTTTGTGATTTTTTTATGTTCATCTGGGCAACTCAGCTTCCTCTTCTTTCTTACTTTCTCTCCTGCACTTCCTCTAAAAATATTTGTATATTTTCAATAAATCACTGAAAAACAATTGTCTTTGTTTCATCTCGGTTTAGACACACTAGGTCACAAGGCAAGGGAAGGTTAGATAATTTTCAAGGTTAACTGAACCGTTTCCAAGACATTTGACCTTTTTTCTTACTTTCTATATAATTTCTGTGACTGGAAAATTTGTTAATAATTTTCCAGGTTTTCCAGGACGCATGGGAACCCCGTTTTATACTGATGACTCAGATAAAAAACACTCTAATTAAATGAGGTTTTTACAGTAAAAAGTGGTCCGTACCTGTAGTTGAATTGTAGGCCTGGCCAAAGTTGGTGAAGACTTTACTGAACTTTAGAGTCACCTCAGTATTAAACGGACCGATGGTTCTTTGGTCAGTTAGACCGACTGAGAACGCCACCTTTGGACGGTCTGTAAAAATATGCAGACACTGAGACAAAACTGCTAACACACATGCAATTCAAGCAAATAAATAAGAAGGATCGTTCCTCTTTAGTAAAGTTTATTTAAAAGTACAATATTGATGTTACTCTGGACCACATGTTTTGACTTTTTGACATAATTGAAGTGAACTGATCTGAATTTTTACATATATTTACCTCCATTCTCTCTCTTCAGCTCTTCTATTTGAGTTTCGCTGTGTGTTGATCTGGTTTCCAAAGCTATAAGAACATTTCAGATTATTAATCCAAATTTGATTTACAGTGTTTGTTTAATTGATTCGTTTAATTACTATAAGCTTACCCGTGATACTGTTTTCACTTGCTGTCATTCTAGCCACCAGATCTGTTGTCAAGAATAAAAAATGAATAGACAGAGAGGTTTTGGATGATTGTTTTGATAAGCACAAATATTTGACTGATGTCAGTTGATTATCTGCAAGCTCCATTACAAACATTTCAGCAGATATTTACCTGCATTCTCTCTCTTCAGTTCTTCCACCTTAGTGTCACTGGAGTTTAGTCTGGTTTCCAATACTGTAAGAACATTCATATTAATAATCCACATTAAATTTATAGTCTGTATCACAGACTTTGTTCCGTTTTATGTTTGTACAGACAAATATTTACCTGCGTTCTCAATTTCAACATTCTCCAATCTGGTCTGTAAGGTCAACAGTTCTGCTGCCTGAGCTGCAAGTTGGTGCTGGTTATTCAACTTAATTTATCAGAAGAATATTACTGATTAATAATAAAAATAAATAAAAAACTGATTAATTCCTGTGTAAATTTGTAAAGTTTACCTGCATTCTCTGTCTTGAGTTGTTCCACCTCAGTTTCACTGGTGCTTAATCTGGCCTCCAATACTGTTGGAACATGTCATATTGTTATTAATTTCAATCAGATTAAGGATCACCATCACAAATATTGGTTAATTTTATATATGTACAGAAAGATATTTACCTGTGTTTTTGCTTTCAGTAGCTGTCAGTCTGGTTAATGAGGTCAACAGTTCTCCTGCCTGAGCTGCATAAGGTTTTATATTGCACAAATTTGTCAGACGACACTAGGCCAAATCCATAAAGAATGAACTGCACAGCAATCCGCACTATTATTGCCGTGCAGGCTCAATCACAAACACGAATACATTTAAGCAGATATTTACCTGCGTTCACGTTTTCAGTGGCCGTCAGCCTGGTCTGTAAGGTCAACATTGCTGCTGTTTGAGCTGCAGAAATTTTACAAAAAATCAATACATACATTTGCAGGAAAAATGTAACTGATGTTAATGAGGGTGTGATGTTACCGGCCGTCTCCCGTTCCAGGTTCTGTATCTTGGTCTTGCTGTAGCTCAGATCCACCTCTTGTTTTATCACCATGTCTCTCAGCTCCTTCAACTCATCCCAGACCTCAGGGCTGATGTTGTTCCCATTAATCTCAGGGTGCACATCAGTTTCGTCTGCGAACTTCCCTTCATCATTCCCTCCGCTGTTTTCTTGAGCCCATGTCCAGATTAGACCGAGCTGAAAAACCAGAAAAAAAGCATGAAAGTTGTGAAGTCTCATCTCTTCAGAAAAATAACATGCAACTTGACATGAGTTGCTGAGTTTCCCTCTTTATATGCACGCCAAGCAGGTCAATGAAGTACAGCCTGAGAATTGAACAGATGTATGTGAAGGCCAAATGGAATTACAGCAAATATCAGATACTTTGAATTAAACTCCAACTGCTGATAAAAGCAGAATTTCACTTGTTGTTTGTTCTCAAGACTCTGAAGTATGGAAGGGTTCAATCTATTCTGCATTAGTGAGGAGGAACTTTAGGAGCTTAAGAACAGTTTTATAGGACAAATTAGTAACTATTCCACTTATTAAATGTTTACTAAATCACATTTGCAAAGCCGCAGCTCCACTGACATCACACATTAACCCATAAAGACCCAAACAGCAACCGGTGACCAAAACCAAAATACAGTTATTCAACTTTTCATGGTCATCAGATATGACCCATTTGGATGTTCAAAGGCTCCATAGTTACCATGGAAACACTGTCATCTTCTACAACATTGATTCGCCAGTAAAACCCATGGAGTTGGATCAATGACAGTGGTTGTAGATGCTTCTTTTTGTGTTCAGTTATTGATAGCTTTGCTTACATAGTCATTTTTACTCCCTCTTTTCTTTGTTTTTTTAACATAACACCCCTCAACTTTAATCTGAGCTTCCATGAACACCTGCATGATCAGGAAATTAAATAGAGGAAACATTGCAAAAAAAAAAAAAAAAAAAAGCAAAATACAGAGGATAATTTAACAATAAATGGTGATAAATTCTTTAAGAAAGGTTAAATCTAGAGGAAAATTCATTTGGGAACTGACACAAAAGTAGCGCTGGGTCTTTATGGGTTAAATATAATTTAAATCATCAACATGTCAATTTGCTATCATCCTGGTGTTATTTCTATTTGTCTTCATAGTTTCAGAATTTATACATTCCACCTGCATTGTAGCTCTTGATCTTCTCCACCTCATTTTCACTGCAGGTCACTCTGAACTTCAACACTGTGAGTATTTGAACATTTGATCCCAGAAAACCACCAAAATTCTGCATATACTGCACAAAGACTACTCCTCCTTAAATAAAATGTTGTTACAGATACTTCATATTTCACTTAAGTCAGATTTTGTGTTATTACCTGAAGTACTTCAACAGCATATTTGTACTTTTATCTAAGTAAAAGACCTGAATACTGTTTCCTTACCTCTTCCTTCCTGCTCAGCCAGGTTGATGTGAAAATCTAAATGATTACAACAGGATTTGTCAACACATTTTTGCCAGGGAGGGTGATGTAGTTAAGTAAATACAGCAAAAGTAATCTAAGAAGTTTTGATAACTTTTTTTATATTAAGAATACAAAATGAATAGCTTTTTTGTACTGGTGATTTTATGTTTTAGTAAATATAGGTTTTGCGCTACTGAAGTTGGTGTTGTGAATGTGAATAAATTGATTACATAGTGTTCTTTTATTTTTTGGGTTACATTTACGGAAACAAAACATTCAGTGTCACTAGGGTTGTTACACTGATCTACTTTTTATTTTATTTTATTATTATTATTTTTTAAATCATCTACCTTAGAGATTAAGATAAAATTACTTGGATAATTTACTCAATTTGGTAAAGTTTCACTGTTTTTATTCTGGAGTTTTGTTTTTTTTTAACCAGTGTTTAATAACTTGTTAATTATTATTGATAATCACTATTAATTAATCAGAAATCTGATTTAAAAAACAAACTTTACAATTCCTGTAAACTCTGTAAACTGTCAGTAAACTGGGTGAACGCCTATTATTATTATTATTATCTCCAAAAAGAAAAGGAAACAATGAATGAAGCTGACCAATGGCGTCTCACAACGTTTCCGAGTCAGAAATTGAGTGGCGTGCTCTGATTGGACGTCGGCCGATGATGCGGACCAATCAGAACGTGGCAAGTCAGACAAGTTCCAGACTGGGGAGGCGGGGCGTGCGAATGTGAAGTGATTAGTTTGTATGAAGCCGAAGGCGCCTTTAGCCTCGTAACAGTATTGATCCGTAAATCGGG
The DNA here is from genome assembly GCA_037367295.1 of Apogon hyalosoma. NCBI lineage: Eukaryota > Metazoa > Chordata > Actinopteri > Kurtiformes > Apogonidae > Apogon > Apogon hyalosoma. Next base: position 24,962,034 of record JAPQRP010000015.1, on the reverse strand, counting down.
TCTGTAAAGCCGACAGTATTTTGATGACATTCATCAGCCGCGTCGTTTGCCAAGTCAATTCAGCTGCTTATTTAAGAGAAACGCGCCGTTAACACCGGGCCGCATCATCTGTGGACAATGAGAAAGCCTGCCCTGCTGCTGATAGTGCTACTCGGCGTTGCACTTTTTGCAACTGTCAGCAGGTGCGAAGATGGTAAGAAAAGCGCGACTTATTTTATACCTTAATGTGTTCAGTACAAGTAAATGAGTTGCTAAACCAAAGCATTGTTGCTGCCACTGTGCGTTTCCTGTTAGCTGTTGTCATGCAAAGTAGCTAGCTAAGTTACTGAACTGTACACACTTTGCTAGCATACAAGCTAACCAGATGGGTCAGCTAATGTCAACAGCCACTGATGTTATCCTGTTCTAGGCATATATGGTGATGAGTATTATCCTCTGTGCTTTGCATTGTTTCAGTGAAAGTCATGTATTTTCCTATATTTAATTCACTGATCATGTGTGTTATATATGCACATTCTGCACATGTGCACACCTAAATCTAAGCTGAAACTTATTTTCTTGAATGAATTTCCTTGTTCTGTTTTTTTTCTCTCACCCTTCAATGATCTTCTCCAGCCCCTCCTCAATTTCTCAGTCACCCCCCCACACACACACACCTCCCTTCAACTAAACTTTACTTGTATTTATTAGTTATACTGTACTATTGCACTATTTTACAGAACTACTGCACAAAGCAACTGATGCATTGGTTTCTACCTCGTCTACTGCATCTTGTGTCATATTTATTATAAGCTTGTATATGTTCTGCTTTGTGTCACAGTTGTAGCAAATGTGACAAGATCAATTAAAATCTGATTATGATTATGAGTGATTTCTGATGCTGAAGCTTTGCTGGAATGCATCTGAACTGTTGTTGAAACATGGCTGAATTTGACTGCAGTTGAGTGAAACATGAAACTGAAGAGTAGGGGATAAAACTCAAAGTGAAAAATAAAAGTTGAAAGAGGAGTTGAAAAGGAAGTGTTGAAGCTCTGGTGGAATGTAGCTGAACTGCAGCTGAATTAAGCAGGAAATCTTTTAGCTTAAACTAGAACCTAATGTCAAAATGATGGAAATTCATAGAGGAAGTTGGAATACTTTAATACAGAGAGCAGTGTCAAAGTGAGAAATTAAAGTCTAAATGTATCAGAAATCGCACAAATAAACACTCTGAACGCTGACTGTTCATATTTTAATATTAGTCCTTAGTATCATTTAACTGATAGTGCTGATGTGTGTATTGCAACTATACTTCTTACCTTGAACTGCCCCCGCGGAGAATAAAGTTGTCTTGAATTTGGATTTAAGATCTTGCCGAGGACAAGGAGGAGACTGATGAAGAAGACAGTGATGATGAGGATGACGACGATGATGATGACGAGGATGACACAGAGGTGAAGGAAGAGAATGGAGTGGTGATCCTCACAGACAGCAACTATGACACTTTCATCAACGGCAAAGACACAGTGTTGATTGAGTTTTACGCTCCATGGTGAGACTCTTATTCTTAATTTTCTGGTTTTGGTTTCACTGGTTTTACCTATTTTAACTCACACATTTTATCATCTTGTTTTAGGTGTGGCCACTGCAAAAAGTTTGCCCCAGAATATGAAAAAATCGCTCAGACTCTAAAGGAGAATGATCCACCTATATCTGTCGCTAAAGTGGATGCAACAGTTGCCACGGACTTGGCCAGTAGGTTTGAAGTGTCCGGATATCCCACCATCAAGATCTTAAAGAATGGGGAACCTGTGGACTACGATGGGGACAGAACAGAAAGTGGTATGAGCAGTTCGTTTATTTTTATGTTCCTCTTGACTTCAAACTGTCTTTGAAAAGAATACCTATTCATATTGTGGATGTTATGTTTGTTTCAGCCATTGTGGAGCGGGTGAAGGAGGTCGCCCAACCAGATTGGAAGCCCCCTCCTGAGGCCACTCTGGTTCTGACCAAAGACAATTTTGATGAGACCGTTAACAACGCAGACATCATCCTAGTGGAGTTTTATGCTCCTTGGTGAGTCCCTCATTGAAACTATATAAAAAAACCTATAAGTCTGAGAGTCTTTGGCAGCAGTTGAAGAAATATTTAAGCCGTGTAAAGCCTCATCATTTCCCTGTTTTAACTGATCCTCAGGTGTGGACACTGTAAGCGTTTGGCTCCAGAATATGAGAAGGCAGCCAAAGAGTTGAGCCAGCGTTCTCCTCCCATCCCCCTTGCTAAGGTGGATGCCACAGTGGAGAATGACATCGCTTCACGATTTGAAGTTACAGGCTATCCCACCCTCAAGATCTTCAGGAAAGGAAAGGTTTTCGACTACAACGGACCCAGAGAGAAATACGGTGAGTCACTGCCTGTGTTATGTCATGTATACATGTATGAAAATGTTGTTTTTTGTTTTGTTTTTTTACATTTGTGGATGTTACTTTGCATGTATGTATTGTCATCCTGTCACAGAGGAGTCATTTTGTCTTCTGTCCTTCCCTCTTTCTTTCTAGGTATTGTTGACTACATGGGTGAGCAGGCCGGACCTCCTTCCAAGCAGGTTCAGGCTGTAAAGCAGGTGCAGGAGCTCATAAAGGATGGTGATGATGCCGTCATAGTTGGTGTGTTCTCTGCTGAACAGGACGCAGCTTTTGAGATCTACATTGAGGCCTGTAAGTCAAACAATCAGAATTTCCATCCACTGTTTGACTGATGAAATAAATGGGTGGAGGCTTAGTTTTTACTCATTTTATCATGTGTGTTAAGTAACATGAAAAAAGTATGTTTTTTTTTTTTTTTTTTAATACCTCTGAAGGTAAGGACTGTCCTAAAATATTCAGTATGTACACTGCTGTCTGGTAGGTAATGCACTGAGGGAGGACTTCACCTTCCGTCACACCTTCAGCTCTGAAGTGGCCAAAATGCTGAAGGCTTCACCTGGTCAGGTTGTCATCGTTCAGCCAGAGAAGTTCCGCTCCAAGTTTGAGAAAGCATCAAACACTCTCACGGTGCAGGTACTGTCTGTTTTATCACTTCCAGAATGTTATGTTTGAACCAATAGGGATTTGAATAAGTTTCATTCATTATGAAACTCAGAATCATAAATGACTGTTCTTTTCGGTTCTGGGTTTGATGTTAAAAAAACTAAATTAGCATAAGATTTGTTTCATTATCCATTTATAAAAGTGAACACACCCTATGTTTATTTGTTGTTCATATAGGATTCAACGTCAGTGTCAGAAGTGCAGGAGTTTTTCAAAAAGCATGTGGTTCCTCTGGTGGGCCACAGGAAGCCCAGCAATGATGCTAAACGGTACACGAAAAGGCCTCTGGTGGTTGTGTACTATGGGGTTGACTTCAGCTTTGACTACAGGAAAGGTGAGGAACATTGCTCTTCATTTGGGCTCTGTAAAAAGCTTTTGTTTTCTAATGCACAAGATAAACAGGAATAAACCTTCATCTTTTCAACTATGTATATGCAGGTTTCTGCAGAAGTGTCTTGTGAGCACAGTAATGCAGTTTTACGAATATGACCTATTAGCAGCAGAATAATATTGTATTAATCTTTTCATTTTGTCATCTTTAGCTACTCAGTTCTGGAGGTCCAAGGTGCTGGAGGTGGCCAAGGACTTCCCAGAATATACCTTCGCCATCGCTGATGAGGAGGACTACGCAGATGAGCTGAAGAGCCTGGGTCTGAGTGAGAGTGGGGAGGAAGTAAATGTGGGAATTCTGGGAGATGGAGGCAAAAAGTTTGCCATGGAGCCTGAGGAGCTGGACTCAGATGTGCTGCGAGACTTTGTTGTGGCCTTTAAGAAAGGTGAGTGTTGGGGTGCTGTGGGTGTTAGTTTCTGATAAGTTAGAACTGCTAGTGGATTATTATTTTTAATCTAATGAAAGTGATCTGCACCACTCTTGCAAGTGGAATTATAAATCTTGCACAACACATTAGTTGCTGTGTAGGTAAAATGTGTTAAATGAATGACTACCACCAGACGGCAGCACCTCTTTAGGTCCACAACCTGAACCTATAAACTTGATTGGGTGAATTGTTGTCATTACATTATTATCAACTGTGCCTGAATCCGAACTCCCTACTTGTCTATAGTGGTGGTAGTCATTTACGTTAAACACTGGCTCTTCCAAGTAATAAAGTGTGTTAATGTACTTTTCAGTAGCAGTTTAAGTAGTATTAACCCTGTAAGTACATTTGCACTTACTCTAAATTTCTCTCCAACCATCAGGGAAGCTGAAACCCATCATCAAATCCCAGCCTGTGCCAAAGAATAACAAAGGACCAGTAAAGGTTGTAGTAGGAAAGACCTTTGATGAAATCGTCATGGATACTCAGAAGGACGTCTTGATTGAGTTTTATGCTCCCTGGTGCGGCCACTGTAAGAAGATGGAGCCTGACTACCTGGCTCTGGGCAAGATGTACAAGGGGGAGAAGAACCTAGTTATCGCCAAGATGGACGCCACAGCCAATGATGTGCCAAATGACAGCTACAAAGTGGAAGGCTTCCCCACAATATACTTTTCTCCAAGCAACAACAAGCAGAACCCTGTCAAATTTGAAGGCGGAGACAGAACAGTCGAGGGGCTTAGCAAGTTTGTAGAAAAGCACGCCACAAAGCTGTCACAGACGAGAGACGAACTTTGAAAACATCTCTCGACAAGTGGTTAAGAACTCATTCCATGCTCGAGCAGAGTCCGAGGAGGTGAAGGGAGTGGCGGGGAGTTTTTTGGTGTTACTGAGTTGCTGCGATGATTAGCGTTGAATCATCATTTTAGTTTCTGTTCATTCCAAGAGATTCAGCTTCCTTCTGTTTGTCAAAGCATGTAAGCACTGTTGAAGATTGAAGTCTTTTTAAATAAATGAAAAATGGTGGCGGCTTTGTGGGCCTGCACTTAATGTGACTCTTTGTTCCTGTGAAATTACACCATTATTTCCAGACTAAAGTTGGGTAAAAATACTTTTCGAAAACAAGTGCAGTAATAGAAATTCAAGTGTTTTAATTATATTTAAGTATAATTTGTACATTAGTAAACAAATGGCTACATTCAGACGATCCTTAAAACACATGGGTCTTCCGGACAATACTCTCAACATGGTGCAACCTTCACAGCCAATGGGATTAATCAAGTAATCATCCAAACTGAGATTAAAATGACAACTAATATGGCTATGTAGACGTTGGCAGGAAAGAATTACACCTCACAGTAGCAGCATCTGACATCATTCTAGATAATATACAACCAGCTCTGATCATTTTTAAACATTTCATACTAGATAAAACTTTGGGAAAGTGCATCATGAAATGTAAATCAAGTTCCTGCATGTTTTCATTAATGTCTAAAAGGAAATGTTCAAGGTTCTTCACGGACTCCAAACAGTGAGGAAATCTTTAGAAGTGTGATCCAGTTCGAATAACCCTTAAACCGATAAGACAGTGATATCTGACACCGCTGCCTCATTCAAAGGCACTTGAAGATACTGGCATTGACTGAAATGCCTCTGAGATGTTAAACGATGGAGGACTGTTAAGAAAACTCCTGTGTGAAACGCTGGTGGAAGTCACGGATCTTCTGTAAGACGACCTTGAGCTTCTCAGTGGGAGGCAAGATGGTCATCCTGGACAGAAGAAGACAAAGTGAAATGAACTTCAAAACAGAAGTAACTGCTGTCAACACGTAGGGTCACGCAAAATTGAGACCACTGGGAAACAAGTAGTTTTAACCGGTGTGCTAACTACAGTGAGCTGGTTTCACTGTTCTAACCTGAAGTGGAAGGTTCCCTCTCTCTGTCCAAAGCCGCTACCCGGCACCAGGCAGATCCCCTCCTCCTCCAGCAGCTTCATACAGTAGAACATGTCTGGAACCTCACCTGCTTCCTGCAGACACGCGCACATATAAAGAGTCATGCTAATGCCAATAAGTGAGGTTTCTTTCCCCTTGACATGCCTTTGTTAAACTCTGGGTCATGTGGTGCAGACCTTGGCCTTGTCAATAGCCTTCTGAGGTAGGGTGATGCGAGGGAACGTGTACATGGCTCCCTGGACTGGGTTACAGGTGATGCCAGGCACAGTGTTAAACATCTGCTCTGTTAGCCTGGCCTTCTCTGCCAAAGCTGCCAGCACTGCTGTCCGCTCCTGTAGAGGAAGCAAGAAGCCAAGCCCTCAGAGGTCAGTGGGTCACACAAATCCAACTCAAATAAAGGGAAGAACACAAACACAGCTGATCATAGAACATCCTGAACCTTCAGTGATGCCAATACTCAAGCCTACAGACAGAGGTTTCCAAAGGGGTTGAGGTTATGAGCCCATAATCTTACAGCCCCCTTGTGGCTAGTATATGCGTGACAATAAGCACACTAAAAACACTAAATGAGTGGATCCCAAAATTTTTTCACACACAAGAAATACATGTATTTGTCCTTAAGACCCCCATTTACAAGAATACATTTGAAGATGACATAGTGTCATCATTGTTTCTACCTCTCTGACTTAAAACAGTCTGAAAATCCTTTTTTTTTGTTTTACATCTTTCACAGTTTTTATCTTGTTGCATCTTATACCACATAATTTCCCCTTGTTGAATCCTTTCTCATTTTATCTTGTATTGTTTTTGTCTTGCTATATTTTCTACCTCTCTTTTTCATTTCACATAAAGTAGTTCAACATTTATCTACTATTCCAGAGAACTCAAAATGAACTCGTATATTGTTGTGTATTTTACTCCATCCATCCTAAAAAAGAGTTCTGTGACCCTAAGTTTTGGAAAGTCAGCACTGAACTACAATCTTTGACAAGGCTGAACTCTGCAGAGTAATGTACGAATAAACTGTATGTTTATAAATGAATGGAAGATCATACTTGGATTTATTGATTTACTCATAAATATTCATGAATCTACCGCTTACTGTAAGCTGCAATTAGTCAAATGCTAGTACAAATATGTTGCTAATCATACAGTAAATGTTAGAAAAATACTCAGAAACATGTTTAGAAATGGTTTTCATATGTTGTTGCTGTTAAAATATATGCACATCATTAGGAAAACCTACTGAAGACACTGATAACAATTGTGGTCAATGTCTTAATGGCTTCCAGGATTTACAGACCACTTCACTGTTGGTCTGATGGACCTAAGCTACCAACATAACACCACGCATAATGCACGTGATAATGTTTTCAAAAGCTCAAACTTCTTTTCTGTTTCCAATAACCATCTTAAAGCTGTGTTGATCTTAAAATATCGATCTTCAAGTGGATGTTTCAGATGATTCATAAAGCAGTTAGGGCATTCACAATAAAGCTGTGTGTATGTATTGTTGTTGTATATGGTACGATGTCTCAGAGTGTTTACATAAGTACAGTCTGTGTTTGCATACTCTCAGTGCATTTCCAGCCTGTGTGTTAGCTTTGGTGCTCTGTTTATTTTCAGACCTTCATAAATGTGGTGTGCGAAGGCTCATCAGGCTGCGGAGGGTTGACCACCAGGTCCAGGAGAGCCTGTCCGGGAACTGGAGGACACAAACGCACTGAAACCAGCTTAATGAGTTGGGCCTTCACCTCAGGGTCCATATTAATCACCTCCATGTAGCCTCCACGGAATCCACACCTAGAAAAGGCAGACAGAGCAAACTCATAGTGCAGGCCAAAGTATAATGGCAGTATGATTAGGTATCTGTATGCTCTTCTTCCACATGTCCGTTGTGTGGGTCTGTCCAGGTACTTACTCTCCCATGTAACATTTGGAGGTGGAGTGGAACGAGGCCATCTCCACTGTGGACGAGTACTCTGGTCCCATCTCAAACAAAACCTTTTTAAAGGAGTGAAATGAGCAGCCATCTGCATACACATTATCCTGATAGACCTACAGTGGGGAAATAACAACATTTCATATTAAAAATACAACTTATAATGGGTTGTGGAATTGCAGGTGTTTATAATCTGAGTGACTTCTGATTCTAGAAACGATGTATACACAATTCAGCATTTTAAGAACCATGTGGAGTCTTATGTAATGGTAGAACAGAACATAATACTATTTTTAACAAACTATTTAGTTCTATGCTACTTTATACTATCATATTTCACAAATAAGTTTTGGGTGTATTACTTATTACTTCAAGATTTTACGCAATATATAAAATAAGCTTTTAAAATACAACACATTGTTCAAGAAAACTACTGTGGTGTATTACAAAAAGCAGTGTGTAGCTGATATTTTTGAGTTTTAATAACTTTACTACATATTGTTTTGTCCCTCTAAATTTTTTTTACATAGTGTTCATATCATCCAATATCTCAACAATAATTAAAAACTAAAGGAAAAGTCTGGGACAGCAGTAGAGCTGGGTAACGAAAAAATGCCATGATTTTTTTCCCTTCTTATGGATGATAGTTTTCCGGCTACATAAACTGACAAATACTATTCAAAAACACTATTTCTTTACTAAAACCATATGCCATGTATGATTAGAGAAACACAAGAGTTAATATAATACAAGAAGCAAACAGGTTGTATTTGGAACTTTTTTGTTTGTCTGCAGAGGATTCATTTTAATGATTTTATGTATTTATTATATTTTTATCTTAGTATTTTATCTTTTTATTATGTTTTATTGCATTTTTTTTACTATACAGCACTTTGGAAGCCTTTGTGTTTGTTTAAATTTGTGCTTTATAAATTAAAATGGATTGGATTAGATTGGATTTTAAGAAAGCAAAACCTTGGTTACTTTAATTTGTATCATACATTATACATCAGTCAGGGGGGCAAAAACAGTACATAAAATACATTTTGCTGCTAATACATACTGCTACTGCTATGATTAGTAAGACTGTTCAAGATATTTGATTGTAATGGAGTATTTTTACATTTCTGTATTGGTACTTTTACATAAGTAATGGATCTGAGAGGTTCTTCCACCACTATTATATAATTTTCATGTAATAACGTAAATATTTTGTTAATAGTGTTAGAGAAGAGATTATTTTTCAGATCCATTTTGGGAATCTACATTCTGTAACAGGAGAATCCGGTAAAAACACCTTAAAAGAGAAAATGGCATTTGTGAATTACTTCATCTGCCATGAGGAAGAGATGCTCCTCTTTCGCAAATCGGATCACATCTTCAATGCACTGTCTGCTCTGGACCTGACCTACACAGGACACCCACAGTTTCACCATTAGGATATTATATAAACATCTTAACTGCCAAAAATGTAATAAGAAACATCACAGAGAGAACATACCAGTGGGGTTCCCCGGGTTGATGATGCAGAGGACACGGGGGTTACAGTGTTGCCTGGCTTCAGTGACAGCTCTCCTCAGCTCTTTGACGTCCAGGCTCCAACATTTGTCCTCATCAAGGTAGTAATTAATCTGCACAGCGCCCAGGTCTGCCAGCGCTGCAGAGTACAGAGGGTACTGAGGGATCGAGATCATCACCCCTGTACGGCCACGACCCTCACCGCACACCAGCAGCTTTAGCATGGTCTGGATTTAGAAGGAAAAACAGTAGAATAAATATAAAAACAATATGTGGAGACTGACTTGGAGAAATGTTGCAGAATATGGCTCTATAATTTAGCTATCATGCTGATGCATAAGACTCATTTAGGCATTTTCTTTTTGTTGCTCTTCCCCATGAATCTCTCCCTTTCACAAACACATATGTATTTCATGAAAGATTTTAGACAATTTTAATCCTTGAACCATGAGCCATATGGAGCATTAATAAATACAACTGTAACTGTATGCAAGTCCATTAATAGTGATTCTGTAGATTGTGCCAGCACAAATCTTCAGTTAGTTGACTTTAACTTGCAGGAGTTTGTGTAATGTATATCCCTGCTTCTTTAAAGTCAGTGTTTTGTGATTTTTTTGCATGTCTTGTACTGAAAAACTTCTTCCCTGTAAATAAATAAATAAATAACTAGGAAATGCTTTGTTTCAATGTAGAAGGGTTACAGCTTAGTGACGTCTTGTTAAGGCATTAGGGGGCACATTTTAGCACTAAAGGCTTAGTAATACACTCACAGCACATATGTGTATGTAACAGTAAAACATGCACAATTAGTCATGTATCAAGAATAATACAGTACATGATACAAGGTGACTGCTATTCTCTAATGATGTAGGATGCTTTTGTAGGAGTCAGACTGTTGATGTAGGAAAGACTATAGTCATACTTTTTCCAAATTGCTTGTACCTTGAATCTGCCCAGTTTATCATGAAGGCAACTTTGACGTCACACAGAACTGAGAATCTCAGTTCAGGCACAAATTGAATGCTTTTGTCTAGAGTGCCACACATCAGTTACACAATGTAAAGCTGACAAATGTCCTGTAGGTCAAAAAGAAACAGGTGCTCACACAGAAAGCGGCACAGATCTCCTTTATGATAGTACAGTTAAACACACCCGGTATGTACACACTCAAAACTGTCCTAGTTTAACTCTGGTCCCCTGATAGCAGTTTACTGCATTCAGGAGCCTGCTTAGGTTACATAAAACAACTAAGTGTATAAAGAGTGACAAAGTCCTGTGGGTGAGATAATATCATTGATGTGCAAAGTACAAGTGAGTATATAATTAACACAATAAAGAACACATTTGATTTTACTGAAACTATGCTGCTTTTGATGGGACTTTTGCGACGTTAGCCCTAAAGTGTGTTAACAGGTAGTAAGGACCTCCTACCACAATAGCATCACTGGCACCAGTGGACAGGTAGATGTTGTCAGGGTTGGAGGGGATTCCACCATCTCGTTTCTCTATGTAGAGAGCCACATCCTGACGGACACACTCAATGCCCTGGCTAGCGCTGTAGGCCCCTTCAACAAATGAGAATGTACTTTGATTCAAGCAAAGTTCTGCATCGATCAGCGGCCCTTTGTTTGTAAAGGCACTATCTACAGTAATTATTAATGACAAAGCTAACAGAGGAAGGTACTGGGATGTGTGTGTTTTAGTGGAAAATAAAAATGTGGTTGGTGGAGCGAGACGGAGTTGTCTGACCTATACTTTGGCCTCCACAGGCCCCAAGAATACGCCGAGCTCTTTTCTTGGCATCCTCTGGGAACGTGTTGTCCTCTAGGAGATCAGGGTAAGAACAGAGAGCGAGGACCTGAGAGAGAAATAAAAATAATGTGACCTATCTAATATAAATAGTTGTCATGGCATGTTATGATTTAATATAAGCGCCTTTCACAACACCCAAGGGTGCTGTAAAGCAGAGGCGTAGAATACAAAATAAATAATAAATAGATAAGAGTGATTACAATACACAAAAAAAAGAAAAGGTGCAGCACAAGGTAAAATAGAAAGTAATACTATCCTATAATTCTGTGGTCAAAGCCACACCAACACAGTCAAAAGTAGTCCAACCTGTCTGAGAAACGTAATTGGTTTCTGGCCCATGGCATGAGCGTCACCAATGTTAGCTCTGATGACTTCTGTGAAAGGTTTCTTGGCTCCCTGGAAAGACAGAGAAGGATCTATAAGTTTTCAGCTTTCAGCATAAACAGCACAGATAAAGGTTTTAAATATACAGCTTATCAACAAACAAGATGTGTCCAAACATGTAAAAAGGTAAAGAAGGAGAAAGTCCAATTGTAGCTGAAGCTGTTAAGTCTTAAAAGGAAACTGCTTTTGCAACAGTTCAGCTCCTCTTTTTTTTTTCCACTTTTCAGAACCAGAATTACAATATTTTATTAAACTCAAAGCCACCGTAGAAATGAAAATATACAGCAAAATACAAGTACCAATATGTACAGATAACAGATATAACATAATCAGATTGGAGAAAATATTCATAAACAGAAAAATATACACAGCTAAAGACAAACACACTTTAAAAAATATGTTGATTAGAATATGCAAGTGCCAAATATGCAGCCTTCAGCATTGTTGTACGGTGCCAGATCTTACCCTTTTCTGCAAAATGCAGTGCCTTAAATCAGATGTATAATTTCATTTTATCGGCACAGCAACTGTGTTTTAAACCAGACATCTTATCACATTAAAGATAAAGTCTTCTAACTCACTGGATGGTATGTAAATCAAATCACAGCTATTTGCATTCACCTCACACCGACACACTGTTCAGTCCCTTAAAACACCCCCGTGTGAATCTTCTCTCATTAGCACCCTTTTGTTTTACACTGACCTGGCACAGAATAGGATTGGCACAAAGCCTATCCTGTCCTGGGCAGGGATGACACAAAGACACAAACCCCACTTTCAAGAACTGCTGGCCTGACGGCACTGCTAAATTATTTTTCTCATTCTATCTACTCACTTTTCTTCTGTATAGAATGTTTGTTGCATCACTGACCTAACTGAATCCCACAGGCTCTGGTTTGGGGCCTGCACCCTGGTCTGTTTGTTGCTTTTAACATGCTGCACCTGTTGCTGTTGATCAGAAGAGGTAATGTGACAATAGATGAGCCTGTTACTTTGTGTAAGGACTGACCACTGTAGTTAAAATACATATTAGAAACATCTTGAAGCTGTTTTGGTTGCATGGCTCATGCATAGAAACTGTGTGAAAAGTTTGCCTATTTACATGGTAAGAGTTGGAATTTTAGAGCTTTGTGGGACAAAACTCAGGGTCACGTCTTCTAATTCATCATGTTGTTCTCCAGCAGGCACTGGACAAAGCAGAAACATGCAAATGGTGCTCCTCAGACCATGGGGAACATGTGGCCTATTGGAACCCTGCCCTGGTTAGCGTGACTCAGGTTTAACACAACACAGTGAGAGCAATTGTTTAGGATTCTGTACCAAATAGAATTCCATCTCACAACTTGAACCATGGACAGATTACTGTACAAGCTGAAATTAAGTAACAGCCAACAGGAAGTATTCAGAGTTGGACAGGTCAATCATTTAAGAGTTGTTACCTTTTGTCCTATCAATTGTCTATCACTGTTTTTTGTTTCTGACGTTTTCAGTCACTTACTGTCTTGCAATGCATGAAATTCAACAGTAAAATTTTGGTATTAAAACAACTGCAGTACTTCAACATAACAGATGTAGAAATCATACAATACATGGTCACTTTTCATAGATTTTAGTCACATGTCCTTATTTTCACAGACACTTATCTGGGTGTGTTCCCAAACCAAACAACTGGTGCCAGACACAACATACCTCGCCCCTCGCAAACATTGTAGCTCTTAATGGACATCCCCCTCTCAAAACATGAGACTATGGGTTTGACTTTTCAAGGTCAAAGGTCATGATGTCATTTTGGAGCTTACATATAGTTTCCTATCTGTCAACAATAGTAACTGAGTACTTATCACCACTCTTTTTGGTGTTACGACCATTTAAAATCTTGTGACGCTGATTTTGACCTTTCAAGGTCACTCAAAGTCAAAGGTCATGACACCATTTTGAAGCCCATTTCAGGTTTCCTATCTGTCAATAATTGTAACTAAGTCTCTATCACTACTCGTTTTTCTGTTATAGTCCATTTTAGTTTTTTAGGTATTGACCGAGTGACCCCCGACCTCTTCGGTCAACAATAGGTCAACAGTTATATACACAAGATGCAGAATTGAAAGACAAACATTTTGGTGCTCATTGGAAGTCTCTAAGATGAATAGTTCAAAAGTTATATCCAAATTCGATTTTGACGTTTATTGTGACCTTGACCTTTGACCTAGAGTCTTCAAATTTGGACTTTAAGGTTCTAATGTCAATGCACATCAACAGTGAGAGCAAAAGGAAGCTATATGAAAAATTGAGTATACAAGAATGAAAAGGAAATTCCTGATTTGCCCTATTTTTTTCATTGCGAAAACACATTTTTGGTGACTTTGACCTTGACCTTTGACCTACATTCACCAAAATTTAATGGGATCTATTCTGGACCACCTCACACCTTTCCTGAAAATTTCATGGAAATTGGTCCAATAGTTTTTGCGTAAAGTTGCTGACAAACAAACACACACACAGACAAACAAACAAACAAAAAAACAAATCAAAAACAATACCCTCACCTCCCCTTTGGGGGGCGGGGTAACAACCCATCTGCACACTAAAAGTATCAGGGTTGGGTAGGGATGATTGTGGTTCACATTTACCTTGTATAAATGTGTGATTCATGTGTTAGTACTGATGATCCTGGTTTTACTCATTAAAAATCTTTGTGTACATTCTTAACCCTTAGGAGTATGAGCCTACTTTTATGTTGACCTTATATAGCACATAAAAAATTATTATCATACCCATGTTTGGTATCTTTTGTTCAACACAAGTTCATCTACATGATCTGATAATTATTTTTTCCCTTTAACCTACTTTATTAACATATTGGGCCCAAAAATACACAAAAATATGGACTACTAGGCTTATTTATTACAAGAAGAATCACAAACATGCTCAATGAATGGCACATGATCTGATCATGGCTGCCTGATCATGGACCCTGGAGGGTTAATTATATTATGTGGTCTTAACTTCTACAAATCTAGCAAAATGCTCCATTTAATATTCTATTTTTTACTATGTGATGTATATTTTGGGAAAAGTTATAAAGTGTTGTAAGACATCAGTACAATGCAATGTGAGTATTTTATGAATGCCGTTTGGTTCCTGTTACTGCATGTTTCATAGGATATAACACCAGGTTACATATAAGCTCTTTAAGAATCACTGTATAGGTAGTGTTTTAGGTAGCATAAATCATGTCCTTGCTTGATGGCAAGTGCAGGCCCTCAAGGTCCCTCAGCTCAGCATTTAGATAAGAGCTTGTTTGAAATGTAAGTAACTGGAGGCAGCCAGTTTCCTTTTAGCCCTCGTCCCTGCCTGGTTATCAACACACAAAGAGGCTGTTGTTCTCCGGGTAAAAGACAAGCCAGTTGGTTTGTCGGTTCAGCTCTGAGTTCTTCTGCTCAATCAGCACCAGGCACCGACTACACAACCAGGGGCAGTGGAGCAAGCTAGAAAGCTTGGTGATTCTCCACACTGAATGAAACCTGGCCCAGCAAACTCTAACTCACAATTATCATCCCTCCTTCATTGTTCAGTCATGCCTAGGTAATAAGAATGGCTATACGAGAGCTCCAACTTGCGCTGCTTTGTTCATGTGATTTATGCAACTTAACGTGTTTTGACAAAACAACCCCAGTTATAAAAAACAGACAATGCAATTAAAACTACAATTTCTCTGTTGCTGTTGTAATGCTCTGCCGTCACTACTCCTTTCTTTGTCTTTTAACAATGCCAACCTGCCAGCAGCTGAGATCTGAGCCTGAATTAGCTTACTGCACACACTCTGTCATGCCAGATGTCTGAGTAAGGATTTATAAGGGTCATCAGCACACCGGTGCATGCATGCACAAACACACAGTCTCATAAAACTGCTGAGTTGTCAGTAAAAGTATTCCAGTCACAGGAAGCACTACCCCAGATGACTGGACAAGAGCAGTTGTACAAACCCTGCTGACCTGTTTTACAAAACTCCTGAACTGTACATTTTAGACACTGGCTGCAAATGGTGGCTTAAAATTTTAAAAAAGTAAATATTTAAAGACTTTTTTTCTTTAATTCAGGAAAAAAAAAAAAACAGCCTAATGTTGGGTTAAAACCTTCTATACACAGCAGGCTTTTTAAAGACCTGTGTTATGGTAATTACACTACCTCTTCTAAAATTTGAATTTGACTTTTAAACAGAAATCTATAAAAATCTTTCATAAAAACATTGTGTCTCTGCAAGAAATCTTAATAGTTATACCAGCGCAATGGGCATGTTTTCAGTTAGCACTCATATCTGAAAGAAGCCAACTACGCAGAACTCTGTGAGCACTTTCTGGAGCACTAAGGCATTGTGTGAAGATCCTCCTGGCACTGAAAGGCCTCTGACACTGCTGGGCCTCGCAGCCACAGCTTAGTCCAATAAACTCTCTTCTCATCCAGGGAGGAGGGAGTTGGCCGAACCAAGGGAGACAAAAGGAGATGGAATGTAACCACTCTTCTTATGTAATAACCCTTCACTATATAACCATCATCCCATCCTGCAGTCACCTCAGGCAGGGGATGGAGTTAAATGTACTCAAAACTGATGCTGCCTGGTCAAAAAACACTAAAAGTTGTATATATCCCATATCCCACATCCCATGCTTGAATTCCAGGTATCTGGAAATCTAATATTACCTGTACTGCAACACATTTAAAATTTCAGGGTATGAAGATAGACCCATATCCCTTATAACATAATGTGCCCACAACAGAACTGTTTCATATTATGCCGCCATTCAGTGTACTTGACTCACTGTGCTCTATAAATATTTGCATGTATACTTTAAAATTGCTGCAGAATTAGATGATGGTGAACAGTGTGTGTCATCTCTAAACAAAAAAATTTCAACACTGTCTTCTGTATGGCATGTAATATTGATTCATAGTCAATAGAAAACCGTCTTCAGCTAGTCCATTCAGGTTCTAACCTGTAAATGTGACATGATTCAAACTCTGTTGTTCAATCTGCTTGCCCTTAGGAAAGTCAGCAGATTGGAGGAAAATGTAGCCCAACAGGAACTGCTACATGACGCAGAAGTGTAACGTAACATGTGCACACAGCGGTTCTGTTAAAAGCTGACTTAATGTCTCCACGGAGCATCTTATTCACCAGAGCTCCAGTATCTATTTCTTCTTCCTTTCACCTTCATTTCTTTCAATATCTTAACTAAACAGAGGAGGAGGGGGTAACATTTAGTGTGCCAAAAGTCAATGAGCTGCGCTTTCCATGTAGGGGTGTCAGAGGCAACATACAGCAGGTCACCTAGGAATAACAACTCCAAATTTTTCCTCTTTGTTTTAGTGCAATTTTAACAATATCACACCCCAGCGTCTCATTTATGCATGTGAATTACAACTTACAGATCACAGAAGATCTACAAATACACAAAACATTTAGTAACAGGCACAATATTGCCAAAATTCACTTATTTTTCTTAAGAAATTTCCAGTTGTATATGGTTTGTTTAGATTATTCACATTTTGTGATAGGACTGTTTGTATATAAACATTCTCATCATGTAATTGTACTTTTTTCACACTAAATGAGAAAAATTTGGAGTTGTCATTATTAACCCATAAAGACCAAAACATCCACCGTCAAACGAAAGCATCTACTGATCTAAACTGTTGATCCATTAATCCTATAAATACATGTAAATAACTGGTGTAAAATGCAGTTTGTCATCTTTTCATGGCCATCAGATATGACCTATTTGGACGCTCAGAGGCTCCATAGTCAACATGGAAACACAGTAATCTTCTGCAACATTGATTCACCAGTAAAACCCAAAGAGTTGGATCAATGACTGTGAACAGACACACTGGGTTTATGTTCCGTTAACGGTATATTTTACTGAAAAAGTCACTTTTTCTTCAGTTTTTTTCTGTTTTGATACAATAACCACTGAATTTACTCTGAGCTTTTATGAACATCTACATGATCAGTCAAATAAAAATAAGAAAACAGATCATTTTCACTGGAAAAATGCTAAATTTAGAGGATAATATTATAATAAGCGGTGATAAATCAGTTCAGAAAGGTTAAATAGAGAGAAAATTCACTTAGGAACTGCCACAAAAGTCATACTGGGTCCTTATGCATTAATATGTTCTTACTTTATTTGTCCAATCCATTTGAGATCACACTGAGGTCTTTATGGGCCCTGAACAACTATAAGTTTGACACCCTTGTCAATATCTTTTGTGTAATTTTCGCACCTCTTTGGATCCTTTGGTGGGCCGGTTTTGGCGAGCAGGACACCCCTGTTTTAGTATTTTCGTAAAAAGAGACTTTCCAAAAACAACATGATCTGCTTGAGTAAACACCAGCTGTTGAAGTGCCTCAACAGCTGGATCACCGACCTCCTTTCTGTTCCACTCAAGAGGTTTCACACATTTCACAGTCAGTTTTCTATGGAAATCCGCTTTCGTCAATCAGTCTGTAACATTTGCAACACACTCAGCTGTAAACAGAAATGTGACACCTTAATGTTCATAACTGAACTCCCTCTGGTGTGTCATCATGTCTCATCTTGTTTTGGGTTTTTTGGGTTTTTTTTTTGCTCTCGTGCGTAAATTACTCTGGCTCTCGCGCGTGCAACCGCCGCAAACTCCTCTTTGCACAAAGATCCTTTACACTCAACCTCAGTCCTCTTAACGTTACCTCTCGGAGCTCCTTCTCTATCTGCGTTGCCCGCTGGACTATGGGACCTCGCACCGCGTACTCGACCCGCTTCACATTGGGGTTCATGGTGTCCAAAGTGAGCACTTTGCCCCGATATGGGACCCCGTTCACCTTTTCCTGGGACATCCTCGACGTATGCAGTATCTGAAACACACCGAAACACAGTGACTTTACGAGAAGGAGCTGAAACCCGTTGTTTTATCCGGTTAAAGGCATATATAGTAAGAGATCTCACCGTCTGTGAAGCCTCAGAGAGCCGTGGTGTTTTCTTCCCCTCAGTTGGACTCGTCTCAGCTCTGATAGTTACAAGTGGACTTATTCATATTCACAACCGCGCGCCCCGCCTTCGTTCTCTCTTGTACGTGATTGGTTGGATTCTTCGCGAGCTGCTTTTACATATCGTTGGCACGTGCTGTGGAGGTCTCTGATCTTCCACGAACGGAGATGAAAGGAGTAACACCCCAACTGCCTCTTTAGTTTAATTTTCAAGGGCAACAACAAACAATTATAATGTAAGCTAATGTCAAGTGAAAATAGATGGAAAAAGTGCAGAATGTTTAGTTTTTTTTTTTATTCCCCAAAATCCTGTTTTGTTGTAAGGGTAGAGTTTGCCTATTAGGGGATACATGAAAAAAATGAAAGAAAATATAATTAAGCTACTATATAAATTATATATAGGCCTAATAATCTCTTTGCCCCTCATCAGCTTCAACAACCCTTCAGCTGTCCTCATTTTTAATATCACTGAGACATTTTTTTTTAACTGTTTCTAATTTGAATGTTTTCTGTTACTTTTTTTTGCCTTTACCACTGTACAACTGCTGTTACCTTTACAGTAGTTGTTGCCATGTCTTGTTTTTATTGTTTTATGCTTCAAGTTCTATTTATTTTACTAGATTCACCTCTGCAATAAGGTTTTCCATCAATATGTTTTGTGAAGATTGAATGAATGAATGTTTTACTGTGCACTGAATCTCTCATAACCAAGCAGGTAAGTTTTTACGCATCATTTTGTGCCTTTTCTGCATCCGTTTTTATTTATGTTGAGCTAAATAAGATAAGTAACATCTGTATTCATAAGATACTGGTAAAATACACCACAAAGCATACATTTCAAATGTGAATTAACTGTATTTCATTGTACATTTAACAATTTGCTAAGTGTCAAGTTATGTTTATACCTCATTGAACTTACTGAGAGATGTGAGAATCTGTCCAAAATCATTGCATTCTTATCTGTCTACTACTAGGAAAGGTATCTATAAATACTGTATATGAGATGACTATTCAGTCACTAAAAATTTAGTCTTCAATCAATCAATTGATAAATCATATGCTTCTATAGCTAAAAAAAATGTATCATCACTTTTTGAAGTCCATATGTCTATCTTACAGCTAACATCTCCACTATCCCACATCTAGAAGACAGAGACGACTCAGATTCATTACTGGCTGCTGCTGAGTGGATTAATTTGCTAATTAAACACCTAATTTAATTTTATGAAAGTTTACACCTAATTTCATTACATGAAAGTTATATACATATCAGTTATCGGTTATCATTCTATTGAAATTAAGTTGAAACAAAGATATTCCAAAGCTTTCAGTCATGTCTCCTTATTAAGATTTTTTTTTTTTGTAGAATAACCAAGGTTGTAAACTAAAAGGTTGTTTAGGGGTAAAGAAACAGGTTAAGATATGTAGAAACACAAATCAGTGGTTGAAAGATTGCAACACTGAGCTATCTATGTACATTACCCTATGGTTACATAGTGCACAGAACTGCTCTACTTTTAAAGCAGGAATACTAACATGACACAGTGTTGTTGTGATATGATGCCATGTCTTAGCCTCTGTCCTTACAAGATCGCTGAACCTGCAGCTGTGGACACCAAGAATCACACTGTCCCACATGACCAATATATCAAATTCAGAATGCAGAGGCACAACTTAGTAACCGAAGGGGTGGGAAGTTCCTGGTCATTTGAAAACCTCCTTTGCATATCATTTGTTTAGTTGAGAGACAGAGAAACAGGTTTGGCTGTTTGCATGTGTGTGTCAGTGTGTGTGAAGGGCAGAGTGTGAGGCACAAGAACCACCCCAGATGTCTTGGAAAGGGCTTGGGAAAGACATTTGATATCCCAAACTAAAATGGTCTCATAAAGACATGTGACACAGCGTCAGGCAGTGTGTATTTTAGCAGCGTTACATGACAGTCTGTTCCATTCAGCCTATAAGGACAGGTCAACGATCACATTATAATGTTCGGAAGAAGCTCTGCAATTATTATATTTAGATTTGATGATTTAGAGGACAAACCTGAGGTTCAGTGGTCTTGGTTCACAGGCATAACATATTGGAACATAAGAAGGTTCCATTTTTAACACAGGCCATAAACAACTTCAGCCAATGTTACGTATGTGTCCTGAAAGTGTTAAGACCTGTGTGTGTGTGTGTGTTTTGTGAATGCATCTTTAAATTACAGAGAAAAGGTACAACTTCTTATCATAAACAGACAAAATATCCTGTACACTTAAGTGAGCTGAGGTGAGTAAAATAAAACTTGTTTCAAATGAAGAAAAATTACATCCTGATGAGACAGAAAACATGGAGGGTTAGAGTAGCCTATAAAATGTGCAGTAGACAAATTTCACCACTAGGGGAGGACATCCAGTCAAAACCTCTTCAGAACAACTGCATTAAGAAAAGACAAAAATCTTTCACGAAAACATCTTTTTTATTTTATTATTTTATTTTTTTTAAACAGGGCTCAGTAAAAATCAATAATACAAGTGAAATGCAATAGATAGAGTGCACTGACAGTATATCATGTTGGAGTCCAAGTCTGGTGGATTATTTTATCCCACTAATTTACATGTGGGACTTTGTGCAAGCGTTGCAAACCTATATTACATCTGACATCTTACGAAGGCACTGACCTTTGATAAATTACAGTGACAAGTTTTCTTGGTTTGACAATAAAACTATATATCACTTTTATAATTCCAGTAACACAAAAACATCTAGCCCTCACACTTCTTTAAATATCTTTATAAAACATGATCTTGATGCTGTGTCTCATATTAACTATCAGAATAAATAATGTGATTCCTTTTAGAAGAAAAATACAAATACTGATAGAAAAGTAGAAATCTAGAGGTCATGATGATTGTCTGAGTAAATTACCCATTAATTTACATACAATATTACCTCTCGCTGTTTTGTAGAGGAACCCTTAATTTAGAAAGTGCACCATTACAAAAATTGAAATGTGGCTTTTTTTTGTGCACAGAAAAAGAAAAATCACTGAGCTAAATGTTACAAAAAATGTTTACACAATATAAAGAATAGCTTTACTGTGTACTGAATTTCTCATAATCAAGTAGATATCCCAACCATAAAAAAAACTTCCTTATAATGGATGAAAATAGATCACGTACCTTTTCATAGCAGTCATTTACCAAAGAAAATAACCTTCACTTCATATATTTACTCATCTTCTTATTAATGTAAAACTGTAATTCATTTCCACTCTGCTTTCATTTTGATGTCATTCTAAGTTTTTTTTTTTTTTAACAAAACACCTATGTGCAGAAGCTGAGTAAATTACTAAGGATGAGTATAATGATGAACATTGAGACTGATTAAATCAATCGTTTGCTCATGAACATGACAAGATCTTGTCATCTTTGTGTAGCAAGATAGACAGCAATCAGTTCAGTAAAAAAGCAACTGGGGGACACGGGACATTCTAGTGTCTCATGTGGATCAGGTCTGAATAATCACAGCTAGCACTTCAGTTCTCTGAAACGCTTTGTAGATCCACCATCATTGGCATGTGGCCTTCAAGACTACTTTCAGCAACAGATCTGTCTGTTTTCAATGGTTTTTGCCACTTTGGAGTGTATCATACCCAGTCATTTCTCTGTAGGCAGTGTATCTACATGAGTCCACAGCAAGGCTCCTTATTGTTTGACTGTTCCTCTTCAGGGGCTCGGAGTTTCAGCAGCGGAGGATCTCCGCTGGCGGGGGTGAAGTACACCTGGCTGGGGGAGGCTGCCTGCTCTATACTGGGTGTCTCTTGGAGCTCCTGACGAGTTGTGGCATCTCCTGGAGTAGCAGGAGGTTCTTCCTCTAGGGGAGGGGGCAGGGGGGGCTGGGGGGCCGGATACTTGTTGAGCTTGGCAGCTGCCCTCTGGCGTTTCAGGTCAGCTAATGTGTGGTGAGACTTCTCTTTACTCAAACCGTCTGTGCCATCACCCTCTGCAGACCCAGGCACTAAAGCGGCTTCAGAGGCGGAGCTGAGCTGGTAGGAAGCGCTCCGATCCATGATCCCTCCACTGCTCCACACCTCACCTGGCACAGAGGAGGCCAGAGAAACAGATGTCTCCCCATTCCCTAGGCTTGACATGATTTTTCTGTCAGCAGCCTGCAGTTCTTCTAAACGTGATATGGCTCCACCAGCAACCTCACATTCAAAGAGAAAATTCAGTTAGTGTCATTAAGATAAATGTGTTCACTTCTCTGATTAATTCTACAAAACAAAGGCATCCATGGTGGCTGACCTATGACCAGTGAGCTGAATTCTATTGCTAGCCTCAGTATTACTAGTTTAACTTAATTTCTTGGTGGAAACATCAGTGTTAATGTTTCTTATACTCACACCCAGCAGAGGTTTCTGTTATAGTCTGAAATAAAATAGGTGGTGAGTATGTGATGCCAATACCATACATGGCTGTATATACGTAGATTCAGCTGATAGTTAGAGTAAACATTCTGCTCTTTCTCAGTAACAGGCTGAACATGAAGAAAGACTGACTGAATTGTTTTCACACCATGAAAAAGATGAATCATTCTGAACTACTAACAGAATATTTCCTTGCTGCTTTTACTCTTTTAACATTGTGGACCTGTAGAAATTCAATTAGTACTTGAAAATGGAACATATTTGTTAACATATGGCCCTTTACTAGAAAGACTTGTTTTTTTTTTTATTATTTTTTATTTCAGAGATTAAAGATAATGTGTTGCGCACTTTTAATACCCCTCGGCCAAATATACTATACAATTCTGCTGAAAGTTACTGCTCTATAATTTACATGAGATTGCCTTTGTGTAAATTTGGTGCAGAAATCTCAGTGTGTTCTTCAGATAATGTGATTACGTCATTAAAAGGACATCGCCATTTGACCTTGAAAAAGTAGATCAAGGTCACCTATTTTTCCCAATAGGCTTCTGCTCCATGCCAAGATGCATCCACAGTATAAATCTGGTGCAGATATGTCAATGCATTCTTCAGATAATGCGATTACGTTGTTGAACGGAGAGACGGACATATGACAAAAGAATTACAATACCCCTTCCGCCTGAAGTTGGCCGAGGGGTAAAAACAGTCACTGAATTTTAATATACTTTGCATATTCATTGCACTAAAAAAAATTATAGCAAATTATGTACTTTATTATTATTTTTTGGTTGGTCAACAGTTGATTATACACAGTAGAATATGCATTTTACCAGCTTTTTCAACTGTAAAATTATGGGGAAAAAAATTGTGATCATGTGAAAAAGTTCCTATGATCCACGTTTGGGGTTCTCACCATGGCTTGCAGGTGTAGCTCATTGTCCGTCTGTCTGTCCTCATCGTCGTCTTGCGGCTCTGGCTGTCTTCCGCGCTCCTGCCACACCATGGCCTCTTTATGGTGCTCGCGTCGGTACAGACTGGAGCGCTCATTCACACTGACCCGACGCACCACCTTCCTGCATCCACAAACAGAAGGGATGGAACAGTGAGAACCAAACTGCTGCATCTTTTTGTAAACATGTTCATTTGACTGTTTACGTTCTCTTACCCTCTGCTGCCAGTGCTAGATGCTCGTCTCTGCAGCGTTCCCTTCTGCCGGTCCTGGCTCTTCATGATGGCATCGTGTTTGTGCTTCAGGTCCATCAGTTTGGCTCGGACTTCCTCATCCATACATACATCTAAAAACACAGTAGTGCCAGTGTTTAGAAAGTTTAAACACTAGAAGTTGAAACGTTAAGACACCAAGTGGGTTGATCAATTTGGACGACAGATCTTTTACAATTAGATATTCAGTGCATATGTTCTTCATTTCAGAGCCTCTCAGTCAAAACAAAAAACACGACGATACAACATGACAATGTTGTTGATATTTTAATGTGAAAACTGTTATGTATCATACCATTAGAAAGGTGTAATGTTATCTTTTAAAACGCAGTAAAAGGACTTACCCACGGGCGTCTCATCCAGAGAAGACTTTGCATTTAAATTTGCTCCATGGGCCACCAGCAGTTCCACAATTTGGATCTGTAAAACATATATATTTAAAACAGAGGATCAGTTAGACGACAGCACATCCCCCAGCCCCATAAAATCATCAAGTGGTACTTTTAACTGATTATCTTAGTTTCCCTGACTATGCCCATCGACGATAATGGAGTTGAATAATTCTTGAGTAATTTACTGGAAAACTATGTAATGTTTTTTTTCTAATTCTGCTCTGGAAATGAAATTATCGCAAACAACATGATAGACAACATGGATGATGACACACAAAAAAAGCAAAGGGGGAATGCTCCAACCCATAACTGATAAATTGTTTAACTAGAGTGAAAAAATACTGAAACAAAATGGTGAGAGATGACCACAACAACCGATACTTTACTAAAACCTACATGCCTCTAGAATTGAACTCAAATCTTGTATTGAAATAAAGGCTCATATACCATTTAATGTCTGACGAAATTATAATGTTTTATCTGAAACAACAATAGGTGATCAAACCTTACAGTCATAACTATAAAAAAAAAAACCTGTATATTTATCGACAAAAATGTTAAAAGAATGCTTTGACACCAAGTTTTTTGCTCTTCCAAAACGTTGTCACCTTGAGACCAAAAACAGAAATGTACTTCCTCTATGGGAATCAAAGTTACAAACTTTGACTTGACATATACCCATATTATTTTCATCTTGTTGCATCTTTCACATCACTCTCATCTTGTGCCTTTACAGAGATTTCATCTTTTTATAACTTTCATCTTGTTTTTGCATCATGACTCTTACATTTTGTCTGTCTTGTTTGATCATTTTCACTTCATTACATCTTTTTCAACTGACATCTGCTCTCTGTTTTACATGGTGTTGTTAAGGCCAATATTTACAAATTCTTCAATGTCACACTCTTCTATTTTAACTGAGAAAATTAACTCGCATATATTACTGTTACATACTGGGAATGAATTACTGGCTGTTAGAGTTGTATTTGATTGCACCGCTAACCTGTCCCCAGCAGGCGGCAGCATGGAGCGGCGTCCATCCATCAGAGTCCTTCACTTCAACCTGAGCTCCATGCTCCAGCAGCTGCTCCGCCACAGTCATGTATCCATTAGCAGATGCTATATGGAGCTGAAAGAGAAATCCACACATTAAAGAAACATGTTGATTGAAATTTGTCCTCTGACTCTATTTAGTTCTAAATGTATTAGGAGAGCTGTATTATTTTGGTAGGTTGAAGAGATTTCTACAGATTTTTCAGAGAGGTTTATCTAGAAAAACCTCCCCTCCAGGTGTGTCGTCTTTTGCTCACCAGCGTTGCTCCATTATCATCCTGAGCGTTTAGGTCTGCTCCGCTTTGGAACAGCGGCTGAATGTCAGCCAGCATAATCTTCTCTTTAGCCCCTCGGCATTCGTCTATACGGTCCTGAGTTATCCCTGCACATGTTAAAATATACATAAACAGACAAAAGCACAATAAGAGCAAAACTCCCATCACTGTTATTAAATATCTGATTGTTTTTGTTTTTATGTTAAGTTATAAATCTGAGGCAAGTGAAGACATAATGTTAAGCATCTGTTATCATCCAGAACATTTAACAGTGTTTCACAGAAAACTATGTAAAAGATCCTATTTTTCATACCTACAACTTTGCCACTTTAGCTTTTCATATGGCTGAATTTACTAACCTTGTTCAGCCATGACCATCTCCAGCAGCTCAAGGGTGGCCTCGTCCTCACAGAGGTCATAGGGCATGTTGCCATCAGCATTGACTGCCAGCAGGTCAGCTCCACTAGAAACATGCATACAGAGACACACAAATGCAAGCACATGTATGTACTAATATACAAAAGAAACTGCAACTGAGTATAAGTGACACTCCTTGGTACGCTCAGCTGGTCAGGAATATCACTACATTTGCAAAGTGTGTTTAAAGTCAGGCTTCTGTCAGATTTGTTTATGTAAAGTACATAGTCTTGACAACCTTTAGATGAGAAATAAATTAAAATTGTGTTCAAACTCACGCCTGAAGTGAAAAAAAAAAAACAATCTTAGAGTTATGGCTTAATAAAGACATTAACCCTATTAAACGTTGGTTATTAAATGTACAACACATGGCTAATTTAGAGTACTCAACAGCCAGACTTAACCGAGTCAAGCCCCAAATTGTAGCTAAATGGTCAAATTTTGTGGTTGATATTACTGAAATGTAGAAAAAACAGTAATGTATTTTTCCTTTGCTTTTTTTAATTTGCATATGTATGTGTATGTATTGTATCTCTCACTGTTTCCTCTCCTCTGCTAAACATGGCATGTGCCTATTTTTCTTGGTTTTGACTTTAGTTCTTAATGAGATGATGGTCTGTGTTCTTTGTGTTTTTGTCGTGTTAGCGTTGTTAAAACTTTTCAGTGAAAAGTAAATCACAAAAAAAAAAAAAACAACTCACGCCTGAATCAGGAGCTGCACTAGTCCTGTGTGTCCACAGGTGGCAGCAGCGTGCAGTGGCGTCCACAGCTCACTGTCACAGGCATTCACACATGCACCAGCATCCAGCAGGCACTGCACTATCTCCACAAAGTCATCAATACAGCACTGAAAAGACATAGGTGATAAGGACGTACATGAAATTAATAAACACATGCATGCAAAAAAAAAAAAGGAAAAATAGCATCCAGAACAGCCACAGACAAACTTAATAACAGTGGGGTTAACAGATAAAACAGTACAGGCAAATGGTAATCAAAAAGAATCCACCCATGCATGAGCTTCAATGGAAGCTAATACACTGAATGTACTGGCGGAAAAAAAATGTGCATGCACAGGCCAGCTATCTGCTGTGTAAACACATGTTTTCCAGGGGAAAGAGCAGAGTCAACTACTTCTAGAAAGAGTTCCTCTATGAATGCAAATACTTTTCACAAGTTTATGGCGATATGAGTAAGTGTTACCACATGAAGTTAAATTAAAAGACACAAGGGAGCAAAGAAGAGATGAAGTGACCTTTGAAGTTAGAAAGTCCTAGATTTGTCTCGACTTCAAAAGACGAGACGTGAGCCCTGTTATGGTTCGTTCTTGGTCTGACTGCAAAGGAATGCAAGCCAAAGTAAGCTGGCATATTGGCCTTCTGACTAAAATAGTGGGAATGAATCAGTGTGGTCATGTAAACTAACTTGCGATAAGTTAAGAGTGAGACAAAATAAAGGCAAACAGTCATTAGTGAACTTAATGCTTGGACATACACAACATAAAATACACGTAATGGGTTCCACAAAAGGTGACTTGCCTTGTTAAGGACAGTCATGACCTGTAGTATAAAACTGTGCAGGTGACCTCATACTAAACTGTAAGGCTGGGAGTGGGCGATCTGACAAATATGCAGGGGTGGGGTCTTGTGCATGTAAGTCAACAGACATTAAGGCAGCTTAAATATGATAGTGTGCAATTCACATGTGGAATTCTGTTACAACCTCATATGCTTCTGAATATGAACCTGTAGATCATTTTCAGATGCAGGAAACTGAGAGCGCTTTCTGGATAATTAATCCCACATGATGATTTTGTAGGTGATGAGAGGGCAGATTAAACTCATAGAACACATGGAGAGCAGGGACAAAAGAATCCAGAGTTTAACTGCTCAGAGTGTTCTGTTTACCTGATGTAAGGCCGTCAGTCCATCCTCATTGAACAAATCTGGGCTGACGCCGCTGTTAAGCAGTTCCCTCACTAAAAGAAGCACACACAGCATTATGACTGCACCTGGGTAGAGCCCTTTCCACACAAATGTAATAACGCTTGGTACTTGTATTTGGCCACTCTAAATAGATACGAATTGGAACCTGAATTTCCTTCGGGATCAATAAAGTAAGTAAGTAAGTAAGTAAGTAAGTAAGTATCTATCTATCTATCTATCTATCTATCTATCTATCTATCTATCTATCTATCTATCTATCTATCTATCTA
>JAPQRP010000015.1:24922440-24932631 GCA_037367295.1 Apogon hyalosoma | reverse complement strand
TCTATCTATCTATCTATCTATCTATCTATCTATCTATCTATCTATCTATCTATCTATCTATCTATCTATCTATTTTGAGTGGGTATGTGTGTACAGGTTAACAATGAACTATGAGATTTGCTGCTATAATTAGACTCGATCCTGCAGTGGACAATAAGGCTATTGACAACAAAATACCAAGGCTGTTGCAATTAACATGTGACGTATCCAGTGTGAATTATGTATGAATCACTTCTGGAAAGGCAGATAAGTGAGGTTGAGAAAGCTCTGGCTCTGTTTGGTTTGATGCTCTGAATGCTCACAAATCATATCTTCCTATGTTAGATTCCATCAAATATTTATACTTCAATTATTTGCTAATGATGGCTTTTTGGCGTGACGTTACAGTGTTATTGTGTGTTTCAACTGTATGCAGGTCTCTGCTTACCTTCTTGCACGTCATTGCGTGCAGCTGCATCTAGCAGGGTTATGGCATTGGAGAATTTCACTTTGGATGTACGTGGCTTTTTCTTATCTGCCTTAGCTCTTGATCCTCGCGCTGCATCCTTTTCCATCTGCGCCCAAGCCTTAAGCTGCTGTGCCCGCCGCTTCTGGGCATGCTTCAGGCGTTCAGTGGCGCTCAGACGGCCGACCGTGGCCATCTCAGCCAACAGTTCACCGTGATCTGCTGCCATGCCACCAAAACCCTGTGACCTCTTACAGGGCTTAATTTATTTAATCCTATTTCTTGTAGTACAGAATTTTCTATCCAAAATTAAGGCTTCCGAATTCTCACACGCCCCTTCTGCGTCTTACAAAAGGCCGTCCTGTCAGGCCAAACAGGCCTATATGACAGCCTATGTGACACTTACAGAGGTTAGCAGTTTGCACAGCAAGACCCTGTAAAATATGCCAAAAAACAGAATGATCATGCAAACTGAAAAAAAAAAAGTCCAAAATATGTTGTATCTAACCAACGTATATTATGATATTAGGTAATAAATAATGCCATGACTTGTAGCAATGTCTCTTTCCCATTTTTCAGATAGAAATTCTTATCTTGCCAAAGACAAAATGTGGGAGGTAAGTGTCCGAAATCCAACCATCCAAGCTGTGGTCTGGAACCATCTACCAGTCCTCCCATCCATGTCATATGTGGTAACTTGAACAACTATCCACTGGTAGAAAAACTCAGAGAGAAAATCAGCAAACAGCCAGAGGAGTAAAGTCAAACCACACTCCAGGTTTGGGGTTCCATCCCAGCTTCTAGTCCACAGTGGCAGCGACTACGTCCAAGACTTAAAAGAACCGGTCTACGAGAATCCAAAGTTGTATATACAGGACAGATGACCACAGCAGTAAATGACAAATTCCAGAAGAGCAATAAAATAGGGCATTAACAGGATCCAAAGAAGACCTATTCCAGTTATTGGTGAGTGACAGCGTTCAAATATCCACTGGTGGTGATTGGAGGCTTTCCAAAGTCAACTTCCTGTTTTGTGTACAAACTTGTCTTCAGAGGGAGAAAGTTGTGCTTAAAGATTTTGCCTCCTGTCTGCAACTGTAGCTGGAGATAGACAGAGAGAGAAAAACAAGGCAGGAAGAGAAACTGTGAGTGCTGTGTTACAGTGTAATGTGCACACACTACTCTCCTAATCCTGTTATCTTTAACCCCTGAGCTCCTTCCCCCTACTCCCTCCTCTCCCACTCCTCTTCCAAGGAAATCTGAGACGCTGGGACGCTTTTCATTAATGATTGACACACACTGCAGCTCAACACACACTTTTGATGCTGGCGACATACAGGTAGACTGAGAAAGTGATGTTGTGGAGGTAGTTACATAGCTGCTATGTGACAGGTTTCAGTGCAAGTGCTAACCCTGGCAACCTCGGTCAGAGGATTGCTCTCATTACCGTTCGTTAACTTCCCAGGTGAGTTCGGTGGCTCTCTCACACTCGGCTCTTTCCAGGCTACTCATTTATTATTTAGGCCTGGGCCTGTGAGCGCTGAGAGGAAGGTCAACTAGAGGCACTCAGTGAGATAGAGAGTGAATGACAAGACAGGAGGCCACAAACACTGCAACACGCAGCCGGCTGGATGAAAGGGTGGGCGTTGGACTGAACACAACACCCCATAAGTCAACTGATTAGACAGGAACATGATAATTAGCTGAATGTTTGTATGTCACTCAACTTTAATGGGATTTTTTAAGTAACAGGTTAAAACTTGTCTGTTTTAGGTCTGAATTTTCCCCAAAAATCTCTGAAAACTCTAAGATACCGAAGGTAGACTTGACTTCCGATAAGCCCAATTCCTCTATTTGGAGATACGTGTTACTCATTGGTTTCCTCATCACGCTTTCCTACTATTTTTAAAGATTTGCGACTTGTCACCCTTTGTCACAAGCTACAATGTAAGGATTTCCTTAAATTGGTGCACTAGTTTAACACTTCCCCACAGACTACCAGGCCTTAACAAGCATACTTCACACAAACAACACAAACATGAACACCTGAACTTGGAATGCACTGAGAAGGAATGAATTTTCATTCATTTATAACATCAGTGATCCATGAAGTGACTTTCTGTACCCAGTCTTCCTCTCACGGGAAAAAGATATGGCATCCAAAGTCCATGTTCGTTTCAAAAGGTCGACAGGAAACAATCTTGTTAAAGGAACAATTGGGGCGAGGTCATAACGCCTGAAGAATGACGTGTTTGCTGAGAATTAAGAAGTGGAAGTAGAAAAAAAAAATACTTTTTGTGGAATTTTAAGTGGATCTGAAGGGTAAAAGGATTTGAGAAATCACTGCAGGAGCAGAAGTATTAAAGCACTACTAACAGAGAATTTACAAGATCAGTAGAACAGAGCAATGAATACTCAGATTAAACTTTTTTTTTAACAACTGTACATCTAATGAGGCTTTATTCTCTGCTCATACTCTGTTATTGCTCCTGACAGACTTTATTAGTAAATGACACTTTCCCATTTTCAATATAGTGGTCAGACATAAAACAACAAAAATAACACATTAGGCCATTTTATTTAGATGCCAAACAATTCAGACATTTACACCATATAACATACATGCATTGTACATGTACCTTCAGTTTTAATTTAACATTGTAGATCCTAGAGGTAGGAATTTTAAGAAGAAGTGCTCTAATGCCTTACACAGATTTGTAATATTACACTTAAGATTACCTTCATTGTCAACTGGACATTCTACAATGAATGTGATCATAATAAAACTAGTTTATGGTTTTAATAGCCACCCAGAACACACTGTCTCATCTGATAGTGCTGAACCTTTCACTCTGCAAATTACTGGATGATGATGTGTTATTGTAGCATACTGACAATGTTAAAGTGATTACATGACTTTTCAAGGACAGCTTACTAGTATTTATTTGATAAAGGGAAAAAAAGCACCAAACACCTGTTCTTAATAAGAATTCATGTCAGTATATGTCTAAGCCTTTAC
This sequence comes from Apogon hyalosoma, assembly GCA_037367295.1. Classification (NCBI taxonomy): domain Eukaryota; kingdom Metazoa; phylum Chordata; class Actinopteri; order Kurtiformes; family Apogonidae; genus Apogon; species Apogon hyalosoma. The sequence goes on along the minus strand of JAPQRP010000015.1, from coordinate 24,929,167 downwards.
CTAAATGTCAACAAATAAACACTCCTTCAAGCTGTCATTTAACTCACTGGGAGAACAGACTAATACTGACAACAGCTTAAATATGGCACAACAGACTTAAGTGATGATGATTTAGCTATGGTAGATTACATCTGCTGCCTGTGTAATGTTTGTACATTAGACTAGCTCTTCACTTTGCAGGATGTGGGTATATAGACACTTAATGGATCATTGGTTAGGTAATAGCAATGGTAATCAGGTCGGCTCATTACATAATCTACAAGTTAAGAAAAACTGTCAAGCAGACAATCTTATAAATTGGGATCAACTTTGACACATGCATCAAACATCTTTACTTTCTCAGTAATAATATAATTTACATGTTTAAGCCCATACACTTTACAAACACAAGGGACAGGAGAGTTTCCTGATTAACCGCCTTGGCAACAGGAGTCAGATAAGTAAAATCTCAGCCAAAGCCAATTAGCGGACAGTATCAGGGATACGGGGCTGAGGCGCAGACACTATGATGTTTACTCCTCAATTGAGGCATAGAGACACCAAGAATGCCTGGTTCGTTGTTTCTTCAAAATCCCACACAAGAATATTACTGAAAATATGCTGACACTGCAATGAAGTTAAATCAGCCAGAAGGGAGTGTTTGTTGTTTGACTCATTACACTAGCATCCTTTCTAGACATTACCTTACAAGTAAAACTAACTTAATCTCACAACACAAGTAACATTTCAATCTGTTGTTTACCTCTAGACAAGTCATACGTGTGTTTCTGCCCATACCCACTTTATGTGGGACACTTGGTCCCTATGTAAGAAAGCCATTACTCCCAGCCTGTGTAAACCAATACTGAACCCAAGTGTTTGTATCATTCCATGAAAGTCAAAGAGTGCCACATGTCTCTTTTGAAATCATACTTTCTCTAAACTAAAACCTTTCACTTCAGCTTGGTCTGATCCGGTACACACATGATATGTACAAATGCGTTGACAATTTTGGTTAAAGTAGTATTAAACAATCAATGGATAAAAACATATTTAATATTCTATTTTAATTTTCCCTTTGAGGCTCTCCTATGATTAATGAAGTTATTACAACAGCCTTGTGATTGAGACTCAGAGGGAAAAGAGAACGTGAGAGGATTTAATCTATGTAAACCCTACAAGCAGCATGGCAAAGACCAGTGAAAAATACGATTGAATATTTAGTGTGTTTGGAAAAATGTCCCTGCATCAATCTAACATTTGTAGACTTTTTCCACCTAATGACCTAACAGGAAGGGCTGTCTACAGCTGCTACAGCACATAAATGATCTCATTCAACTGCTGGAATGAATAGACTACTATGAATAAAAGACACCTACACTGTAGCTCATACATTCATCAAAAGGGCGGTACCTAAATGAATCAGCTGTGCAGGAACACAACAGAAAACATATCTCCTGCTCAGCCTCGAATCTGGCTATGCTGCAAATAGCAAAACAGCACTACCATCACACAGCTGTTGTGCATGTCCAACATCCTGGTGGGATATTTTTGTTGTGACCTGCTGGACCACCTCACTCATTCAAACCAACAACGCTGAGTCATTTCAACTTGATGATTCGGGAATGATCTCGTTTGTTATCTGTGCTGACGCCAAGTGACCTAATCTGCCTGTAAACTACAGTAAAAGGTTGGTTTTTGACTCTGTGGCAGACATAGAAACAGAATGAGAAAGATTACAAGGGAGGCAAAGGGGGAGAATAGGCTTGTGAATAGGCAGAATAAGTCGTATCATGTGTAAAGGTTTGAGCAGTTCCTTGTAATCACTCAGCAATCTCAGTAATGCCACCCAGTTGCAAGAGGAAGGAGAACATAAGAAGCTATGAGAAAAGAATAGCACATGAGGCACAGATATAGAGGTATAAACAGAGTCACTGCTGTATCTGGAGAACAGGATATGGAATGACAGGGCAGGAGGATGTGGAGGCAAGAATGCAAAGGAGATAGAGAACGTGAGGAGGAGGAAGGATGGGGAGGAGACAGAAAGACTACTATTACTCCTCTGAGTGCTCCTAAGCAGGAAGTGAGGATATATATGGTGCTGGATTGTATGTATTTGACATCCTCTTGCAGAATTTCTCACATCTTAAAATACAAACATGGTGGTAGAAATGTCTCACCTTACCCAGCTCACCAAGAAAACACCAAGAGAAACAAATAGGAGCAGATAAAGAAAGGGAAATCCTAATGAGAGGGATATGACAGGGACCAGACTGAAGGGACTACAGGGTGATCTTATAGAGGCATATGAGCTGCTGGAATTATCTGATCACAAAGGAAAAACTATAATAGGATTATGAAGCCACATTTTGTAATACCTGCCTCTGGTTACAGATTAGGTTAATGTCTTTGTCCTTCAACTGTATATAATTACCTAATGAGATTACTTATTGTTTCTGCAACTGAGGATGTACTGCATGTAAATTCTGTCAGTGTGAGGTCAAATGTAAGCTCCCTTCCAGATCTGATATCAACACCATGCCAGAAAACCTATAGACTCAAATCACAATGTGCATTACCCTTGTCTACACCGTGGCAAATATTTGACATTCATACTAAGGAGCTGCTTTTGTAGACATACTTTAACCAAACATAGCAATAGTCTACTTGTGAACAGTGCTTGCAAGGGCATAAAATGGAGGTGTATTTAGGTGTCACATCAAATACACAGTGACCTACCACATACATGAAGAAAATACAAAAAAATTAACATCACATTTATAAAGAATGCGCTTTAGTAGAATCACAGAAATTAATATATATTACTCTACTAGGCTGTCATGTTTTTATGCCACATTGTTCCACACCTGCAGTAAAACATCAGAGCTTTTACTGTATTGTGATCTTTAGTCTGTATTATAAAAATGCCATATAGATCTATACAGCACTGATGATAATGACAGGACTTTGTACTCGTTATCACTATTTAGTATCATATATTAATCACGTTAAAAGGTACAACTTTAGATCCACCCCCTAACTTTTCATTTAATCTGGTAAAGCTGCTCTAAATGGTCCTAACACCATGATAGTTGTGGATGCTTTTGTCCCGTTCAGCTGAATGCTTACCTGTGGGTAGCACATTAGCTAACCTAGCGGTCCACGGCAGGTGGCTAGTCTGACAGGTAAGCAACGGCAAAGAAGGACCGCACTTCAACACGCTACCTGCCTTTGTTATCACCATCCGAATACAAATAAAAGCACCGCCGAAAACTCTATACTTAACACAGACTTTCAACTCTAACTGTAATAACATTCACACACCTGTTGAGCGCTGCTAACCCTGTCTCCGATGCTAATCTAGCCTCAGGTTAGCTTGTTTTCAGCTACGCGACACCGGCGTTGAGTTGAATGAACTAAACGTTGCGTCGCTCCGAAGAAAACTTAATTTAAGCAAAACAAGTACATTTAACCCGAGTAATACTACCAACGTTGAAATGTCACTACGAGGAATAAAGCGTGGGCATCGCACCTGTAGAGCTGGCTGTCCGTAGGAGCTCCTGGACAGGTCCGGCGGTGTGAAACTGAATCAGCTGCGGTCCGCGGCTCCAGCTCCGGCCAGACCTCAGGGAAATGCTTCACCATAACAACCGGACCTGCGCCCTCCTCCTCCGGCCTGCGTCCTCCACCAGGGGGCGGCAGTCTGCACACTGCGGTGCATGTGGAGGGTGGACGAAGGCTTTCTTTCTTTCTTTCTTTCTTTCTTTCTTTCTTTCTTTCTTTCTTTCTTTCTTTCTTTCTTTCTTTCTTTCTTTCTTTTTTAACCAGCCAGTGTTTATTGGTCTAAACAACCATTACACAGGAACATGTACAGTAGTGAAAAAAAGTTTTTGAACACCCTTAAACTTTTACACAATCACAAACATTATCATGAAATATTTGCAGAATTGTGTGTGTGTGTTCCAGAAGGCTTAGCTGCATCAAATAGACACAAACCAATGTTGGGTTTTTTTTTTTTGTTTTGTTTTTTTTTTTTTTTGTTAATTGTCAATAGGAGAAAATAACAAAACTAAATTCTTGACAGTTTCAACATGTCCTGTCCTGGATGTGTTTCATTATCTTCTGAAAAATCCAGTTTGGACCTTGATAGAACAGGGCACATGCAGAAGGGGACATGTGGGTTTGGAAAATGAAACAGCACTTGATAGAGTTCAATGACTGAAGAGGGATTCTTAATGTAATAGATTACAAATGCATGGAGTGTCCAAAAACTTTTTTCCACCACTGTATAAACAAAAGAAACTGCACACTTGTACTGAATACAGTTGACAGCTGCAGTTGACATCTCAGATAAACTTACAGTTCATCATTGATGCTTCAGAAGCTATTCAACAGTTGCTTTTAATCGGTTACACAACTCAATAGCTCGGCCCAAAAAACAAATTCCACTTTAACCATCCTTACAATGTACCGTTACACACTGTGTATAGAAAGATTGCAAACTTTTTTTTTCCAAAGCAGCTATACAAATTTATTGCAATGCTATCACAGAACAGACACAACCAACACATGTGATGCACAGTTCTGATAGGGAGAGCTCCAGCACTAAATATTTTAGGTTTTATTGATCAGATTGATTAAGAAAACTGCATGAGTACAAGAGTTAACAAATAGGAACAAAGATTACAAACATTCTAAAACACTGTTTTTTCATTTTTTTCAAGAGTATATGGAAGTAAATATGCTCTAGATGTGCAGTTTTATGTATTTATTTTATTTGTTAGTTTATTTGAATGAATATGTTCATTAATGTACACTTTCCCTATCACATTCAGAATGCTTTTCTGATTCTGATTTCTATTCTGTTCTTGATTTGCCATGTGTTTGTTCCATTAAATGCTACATATACACAAAATGGTCATTTACACATGAACAACTGTCATCCCCCTTTTGCAGACTATGCATTCCGCCCTATTTACTTTTCTTGCTCATTTTTCTTTTACTCCTAAATTTTCATATGCATTTTTCTATTCCATTCATTTTTTTATATGCATAATTTAATTGATGTCTGTGGCTGAAAGAAGGCTTTGCAAAGTAAGAAAAATATCATTGTACTGCATAAAAGACACATTTAACAATATAATAGAAATTGATTCAGTTGATTAATAGTGCAGTAAAACATAAATATACTCCATAAAAAGATGAAAACCTATATTAACATAAGCTGAAATTAATATACACTTGCTAATAAAGTTGAAAGTTAAACATTTTTAACTCTTTTTACAAAATTATCATGAATATAATTTACATTATTATGATTTTGCAATAAAGTGTAAATGGGACTCAGTATGCAATCATGATTGACCTGGATTATTATGTAAAATTAATAAAGAAATACGCCTATCTCAAGTTAATTTGCACTAACAGTATCAAAAAAGTATTAAAATAGTCTCAACACATTTTAGTTCCATATCGGAGGGGGGGTTTCTTTAATGTTAGACTACATCTAATGAGTAAAATGGATCTGGAAATGTAGCTGTCTTCAGTTACTTTACACACATTCTGCAATCTAGAGTAAAAACTGTATATGTTATTACAAATAATGGAAAATAAGTGGATGACTGAATGATGGATGAAAAAGGGTCACAGCATGACATTGTTGCACACAGTTTTTACAGTCAAAATGAGGAAATAGAACACTGATCTTACTAAACCAAGTAGGTGTGACATGTGCAAAAGTACCCATAGCCTTGTTTAAGACTTGTATTTGCATACTGCACATGTGGAAGTCACAGGATTAATGTCAGTTAAAAATACAGCAATGCACCACGTACTTCTGACAATGAACTTCCAGGGTGTGTTTGTCTATTCACTTGACAATTCAATCAACACAAGTGTGAACATGTGCTTCTTTAATGCTCCCACATTTCAATATGAATTCAAGTAAGTCAACAAACAAGAGGATGATCTTTTAGGAACATCTGTTTGGTCTGACCAGTTAATCCAAAGGAAGCTCCCTGTAGCCTCTGAATCAGCTGCTAATACCCAGAAACAGATACACCATGATGACCCTGTGATCAGCTGACCCCTGCTGTGACCCCAGCCAGACAACACAGCAGCGATACATGGAAACAGCTTGAGTGCAATGGCCACTGTCAACATCCCTGGTTTTCAGGAGATTATATGAGACAGTACAGAAAATGCAGAATTACCTCATTATGAAACACTTGGAGGGTAAAGAAAACATACTGACAGACTGAAAGAAGAAGTTGTGTAGCTCGATTTATGAGGTTATGTTCATTGTGAGCATCATAACTGAAACTGTCCAATAAAGATGTCACTTATCACTGCACTTCTGTTAACCCTTTTTAGGGTGCTCATAGAAATACTCTGAAATTCAGAGTAAATTCAAAATGTCAACAGTGTGTTACTGGAGGACATTACAAGACTTTATTACGTTTGTGAAATTTTTAAAAATGTTTTTATTGTCTTGTAGAAAATCAAGGTCAATGAAGTTACCATATTTGGTTCCTTGCCTGGAAAAAAAATATCCAAGAAGTATATATATATAAAATACAAGAAAAGCACATGTAAGATGAAAGGAACATGTATTTTAGGATATTAGAACATTACTTTTAGAGAATTACAACAACATACAGTTGTGGAAAAAATATTAGACCATCAAAAGTCATCAGAAACAATGGTTATACAATCAAGTACTAACTCCTGTGTGTATCATGTGACTAAA